>CAEGAE010060015.1:0-70109 GCA_903067095.1 Girardinus metallicus
ACTCCACTGTGCTCCAATAGCCGAACCTATTGACCCATTCATCTAAAATATATAATAGCCTTCTCTACTGTGTTACACTGATGTAAATCACAAAATGCTAAAAGAAAAGGCATCCTCAGTGACTTTAGAGAAGCAACTATTGCTCCTCTTCAGTCTGGGAAGGATAATAGGTCAATTTTCCAACAATTTGAAAGCCTTCATTATGTAAAGAGAAATGAATATTAAAAATGTAGGAAAACATTTAAAAACAGTTGCTGGGCATGGATGTTCCAGAAAATTCACCCCAAGGTCAGAGCATGAAGTTTTCAGAGAAACTACAAATAATTCAAGAGCTTCATCTGGGGCCTGGTCAAAGGTTAAAGTTCATGACAGGGCAGTAAGATAGGTTTAATAAACATGACTCGTGTGAAAATGTTGAAGAAGAAAGTTCTTTCTCTCCAAAAACAATCTGTCAGTATAAGTTAGGTTTCAACTGAATGAGCTACAACTCAATTTAGTTTATTACACAGCAACAATTCACCAGAACTGTCATCGAAACACATTTTACCAGACAAACGGATCCAGTTTATGTGCCAAACACATAACAAGATCAATCCAACAAAAAAGGTTCAATTTGAATACATTCTAATTTGAACTTAATGCATTTAACAGATGAAACCAAAGCAAAAAATATTGGCCATACTATGTCCACCATCATGCTCTGGTAAAAAAAAAAAAATCAAAAACATCCCGTCAGCACAAATACTGGTTATCAAAAGCATGGTTGTGGAAGAATGACGATTTGGACTTTTATTGGATCCACAGCACCTGAACTTCAGTAATTGAGTCGAGTACGGACTCCTCTGTATAATAAAGTATTCTAGAGTCAATTGTAAAGCCACAGAGCTGTAGAGCAAGTAAAATTATGAAAGCAATAAAGTAGAAGAGAAAAGTGGGCCACAGTTTTCATATTGTTGTGGAGGAAAGAAATGGTTAGTGAGGATTATTGGGACTAAAAGTGATTCTATTAGCTACTGAAACATGGTGTGCTCTTAATTTCTCCTATGAACATAGTGAGACACATTAAGTTAGCAAATAACTTTAAAAAACCAGCTCACAAATACTGTGAAAATGTGCTTTCATCAAAAACTAAACATTTTAAGCCAAAATAACTTTCTCAAAGAAATTATTTTTATGCATCTGATCAGTCCTAAAAAAACACAGTCGATTGTCAAAATGAAAATCTCGTAGGCATTTGGTCACTGCTAAAAGCTTTGTGCACTATTGGAGATTATATGTACCAAAAGTAATGAAAAAATAGCCAAGAAATCAACAAGGCTCAGAAAAGGGGACTATATTAATGTAACAAACTAAATGAAAACTTTTTGGATTTCAGAAAATCCTTTAATCTTTCTATTTGACTAACTCAACATGCTCAGATTTTAAACCCTATCTCTAAACTGCTTCTATTTATCAGGCCGTCATCCTGACATACGTGTGCAACGGCTCACCTTGGCTGTTAACAAGAGTGAATTCAGGCGTTTACTCCAGCATGCAATCAGCTGTCTGCTTCGACACTGAGTCTCCATGATCTTGTCAACAGTTACACATATGACAAGTCGCATCAAATGCACACAGATGCACCGACTCATTCACATGCACACACACGTGTCACACAGAGAAGGATCCCTGTTGTAAAGCTGGTGGATGCCATCGGTGGGATAGATTGGTTTGCCATCAAGCCTAGTCACTGCTGTCACCTTAATTATGGGCTTTGGAAAATCCAGAAATGAAACTCGCATAGCCATACACCAACATGGGTACCCTTTTCTGTTCCACGCTCATTAGAATGGAAAATGAAACAAATCTCAACCATGTTTTTTATATTTTCTCCATTCCTGCTCATGGTTCTTTAGGGAAAATGATCTACAAGACAAAAAATGTAGTCATTATCTCACTTTTACAAAAGCTTCTCACTTATTTAATCAAGCATTCCGCTGTGAGATACATCCCTTGCTTCCTACTCGATCTAAAGCCCACGAGGGGCTGTAGGCTTGGTAAGCTTCTTATTTAAATTGCCATCTTATCAGACAAAATATCGCCCAGACATGATTTAAAAAGAAGAGCAAGTGGTAATAAGTCTGGGTCAAGTGAAGTGTCTTTAAATTAGGCCCACCAGCATACAGCAAAGTCTTTTTTCTGTTTCACCAATGTTTTCAGGATTCCCTAATGTAGGCGGCAGCTGTCAGAAACAATCCTCTGTAACGCGCTAAAGAGCACAGGCACCACCGTGGAAAATTTGAAATGAATTAATGTAATTTAAACAAAAGCTTAATTGCTTTTTACGTGGGGCAGATTGGGTGGAGGAATGTCTTCTCAAAGTTGATAAAAAATTGAATATATGTCACAAATTTTAATCTAATTCAATTTCACAGTAAACACAAGGATCGGCTTTATCAAACTCCTTTATCTATGCTTCATACCCCCAATGATGCTGAAGATTCATATCTAATCTCATCTATTCACCTTTATTCTGCTTACTTTGAAACTGCTGCATGAGGATTTTGTGTATTTCTGCTGTCTGTCAGTCTGTCTCTTACCAACACATTCACCGTTCAACCCCTCTCAATGCCTTCTGATTTGGGATATGCTCTAATCTCAAATCACTATCTTCAAAAGGCCATATGCCATGCTTCTCTTTTGGGCCTGCCTACGATTGCCTCCCGGTAAGCACTTTCCAGAGAGCTCTGTTGGGATTGCTCTGTTTGATCTGCCTTACCTGAACGACAATGGAGATGCAGGGAAGGATTCCCCTTGCTCTCTGATCTCTTCCATATGCCGGCAGCACTCTCTGTCTCCAGTGGGCCTGGATGATGCCTTCCGAGAAATACAACCTGTTTTATTGCTGCTCAATTCCGGCCTTTTCAAATCCAATAGTTCAGTGAACCTAATCCAATTGGAACTTTGAGATGTCTGTGGGTACAGCAAACCACATCGAGGGATCATCACAAAGTTCGGCACTGTGGTCGTAAGACAACCTACATGGTGATGAAACACTGGAGTCATGGTTAGCTTTCTTCAGGAGCTCTAGAAGTTTGTTCTGCTTTTAATTACCTGATTAAAACCTTTACTGCTTTGCCCGCTTTCATATTATATACACTTATGCACAAAACCTCTAAGAGTTTTTAGATTTTTATTGATTCATTTGAACACTTAATTTAAGTTGAACAAATAAAGGAAATAAATTCAGTAATTATTAAAATAGTAGTGCACAACACTGACTATATTATGGCTTTTCTTCAACTGATCCGTCGCTTTAAATGATCTCTTTCTGACAGGATTTCAGATTGTTCACACTGTTTTTTTTTTTTCTTCACCATTTCTGTTATGGCTGCGATTGCATTCTGTTGGAAAGTCCACTGATGACCATTGGCATTAGACTTTTCTTACAGTTCTCTTCTCAAAAGATTAATTCATGATGCAAGGATCACAACAAATCAATATGCACATCCCAGCAATGTACAAGATCTGTTATTTATAGACCACACACTCCTCTTTCTAAGACAGGCGTCCAAAAGGTTGAAATGTTTAAAAATGATCACCCAAATTAGGGAACTCTTTAGCTTTATTTTTTCCATTGAGGGAAGACATAGCAAAAGCTGTTTTGGTTTGGCAGCAGAAAGTGTAAACTTAAAGGGGCAAATTGGAACATTTTAGCAGGAAAATACAGCAAGATACTAAATAAAAACGTGTAACAAAAAAAAAGAGTATTTACAGTTCAGATCTTTTTTTCTGTGAGATCACAGGGCTACACTAAATGTTAAATAGGCATTATGTGGATGTAAATATTCAGTCAATAACTAAAAACATTATTCAACCAATTCCAAATTGAAGTTTCTTCTACTTTGGAGTGAGTAGAAATGGGTGAAATGGACAAAAAAATAAACATATTTTCTATTGCTATTTGTTATACTATTTTGTAGTAACTATTGCAAACTCAAAACATTTTTTGGCATTAGTTTGCATGGAACTGCATGTTACTGCAATCAAAGAACAGCTTACCAATGGGCTATGTCAGGACCCATGGGTATTGCATTAAGTTTTTATCATAATATAGCACACAACAACATTTAATCATATATTTTTTCAAGTATTGTTTGAAAATTGCCTTATAGAAACAGCAATAACAATCCCAACAATACTTTTAGTCTTTGGGCTTTGTAAACATGTGGAGTTAATTGTTGTTATGATAAATGAACTATAGAATAATTGTCCATTAATAGTATTAAGAGGTAAAATGATTTATTTTCGATTTGATTCTGAAGTTACAGATGAGTGTCTGATAGTGTGAGAGTGATTCTGCATTGTTTGAAGCTGGATGTCAGCGTTTCAAAAAGCAATCCAGATTAGATTAAAGGGGATTCGGTGTTAATGCAACTTTGAGACACTGATAAAAGAGGCTTATTGAGTTTTAAAAAGAAACGCAAGGCCTTATGCTTAAACAGCTGAGCCTCTTATCAACCTGCAGTTTATTTATCTCTTTAAGTCGGACAATGGAGTGCAGTTATTCTTGATGAAGGTGTTAGGATCAGTTATTGACTAACAAAGCTTCTTAACTCCATTAATTTCATCTTTATACAATTGTTTTTTGTGTGAATGTAAAACAAGCCAGCAGTAAAATCCAAAGGTGTTAAATGTAATTGGAAGGCATCATTTAATTTAGCAGGCATAATATAATAAAGATGTAAAACAGTAAGTGTACACTTGCTGTGCAAAACTATAATTTGTGTAGTATAAAGATATAACCCTTACTGGATATGTTGGATTTCAAACTAATAATAATAATAAAATTAATAATAATAATGCAGGATTCAAATCGGTGCAAGGTACTTTGGGAAAATTGTCACAATTGTTTTCCGCATAATGACGATAAAGTTTCTTGTAAAATAATTTCCAGTTACAGCTTTGGTTGACTGATTGCAGACAAGAGAGATGCTCAATGATGCCAGGGATGAGTTCATGTTCTTCATGTAAAAAACAGCATTGTCGAACAAAAGATTTCCACGAAAGTTAACACCACCACTTCAGTAAGAATAAAGTCATCTGTGCTTTTTTTTGTGCAGAAAATGCTACATCACTCTTTTCACCATTTAGCACAGCTTTAAAATCTTGTAAAACTCCTCCACCAGCCTTCTGCATGGAAAGAGGTTATTTCCCACAATTAACCTGTCTCCTTCAGCAGCAGCACTTCAAACAGACTGTGATGAAACACAGCTCAGAGGATGAAGTTCACAATCCTCCTTCAAAAGTCATGTCCTCTTTGACACAAAATTTGCCACAAGAATAACATCCAACTTGTTCACGATGTTTAAAAGTGTACATATTGACTTATTAAAGTGGTCCTTGATCCTGAGGCAGTGAGGCATGAAGCTTTATGTTAGGAGATTACAACAAGAACTAGGACTTCATATCTCTGATGAGACCTGGAGGGGCTCAACGGTTATCTGGCCTATTCTCGTTTAAGTGGAAGATGAAAGTAGGGGCTTGTCTTCGGTCATGCATCCCTTAGAGAAATCCTGCAGTGTGATGTTTAATAAAGCCTTAGAGTCTGGAGGGAATCACTCTGGTGCTATCTCTTATGGCCCCAAATTAGTCATTTTTGTTCAGAGAGCGGCTCACACTGGCAACAGTTTCAGCTCACGTCCTTAAATTTTCCTAAAAACTGGATTTATTCCAATTCCCAACTCCAACAAGAACACTTCATACTCAAAGGGCTGAACACTTCTCAGGCCCTTTGAACATAGTTAACAGCTGCTTTTTCTGTATATTTTCACTTTACGTATAAAAAGGGAGAAACAATAAATTGAACTCCTGTTTGTTTCGTTAGTTTGATCTGGTACAAAGAAATGGACTATTCTTATTCATTATTGCTGTTTTATTTTATTAGAGGCAGGGAGACAAGATGTCAACCAATACTCTGATATTATTACAGAGGAGAAAAAAAGGAACTGCAGTAAAACTGGAGCTTGATGTTTTGTGGATAAATCTTTGTTTCTTGAAAATAAACCTTGGATGTACATAACAGCAAAATGTGTTAGGGCAAGGAACCAACTTGATTCTTTTAATATACCTGCAAAGCAGCCAAATTACAAAAGTAAGAGTGGTCAAATGTTTATGTCTTATAATGTGTAAAGAGTTGATTTTTAATTTTTAAAAAATTTTTTTGATTGAACTCTGTACTGTTTTCCTCTTCAATTAGCTCTGCTTTGGTCTTGAAGTCAGAAATAACAGGAAGGAGTGGATTACTACTGCTATAAGAAACATGCAAAAAATAATCTCTGTGATCCTTCTAATGGCAGGAAGCACAAAGTGTTTAATATAACCAGCTCTTGGTTTAATATAACATAAACCAAGAGCTGGTTTATGTTGTATTATTTTACTTCCAAATTAAGGATGGAAATATTTATCATACTTAATACTTTTTTTCCACAGTTTTACTTTGAATTAAACCTGTTTTTTAATATTTTTTTTCCTCCCTAAAATATTGAAACTGCAAGGCAATAATCAGATCCAAGCTTAATTTGTTTCCCTCACTTTAAATCTCTTGCAAAAAACCATCAATATGTAAGGCCATATTTTGAAAAATGAAATTCTATTTTTTTTTCCTGATTTTTGGAGCTTCTTAAATCTGTCCATTAAAGCCCAATGAACTGCAAGCTGCCCAACTTGTTAATTGTAGCTCTAAATAGTTGGCAGTTAAAAGTTTTCTATAGAAAATGAAAACTTAATGATTCATGATCTGTAGTTTAGGAACTCAATGAGAGTTCACACATTTACTTAAGCTTCATTGACCCTTTGCTTCAGTATCTTTATCTGAACTACTTTGCATTTGTCAAGCAATCGGCACTGACCAGCTATGTGTGGAAACCAGCAGAGCATTAAAACTCGCTTAAAGAGTTGTTCTATCTTTTTCATTTGAAAAGGTCTTATATGTTTTTTGAAAGTATATAGGCTAAAGTTAAAGCTTCACTCCTTCCCTTACATGTGGTGCAGGTATCACAAAAACCTTTCCACTGCACTGCATAGCCCAGAAATGATCAACCAGTGTAAGGGGTTTTTAGAAAACAGACATTTGGGGGATAACTGGAAATATTGGGGGAATAATAAAAACATCAACTGAAGATGTTTTTTATTTCTCCACAGAATTAAACAGTATTTTAAAGAGAGACAGCTCATGGGCCCTTTGAAATCAAATGTGTTTGATTAGAAGCTAAAGATCTTAATTAAGAGGTAATTTGTGTTATTTTATACACATCTAACAATTAATATTTTGACTGCCCCCTTAATGACATGTTGGCTCTACCAGACATGTAAAGGTGTGCTGTGGTATCTGATGCCAAGATATTAGGAGCTACTCTGGTATGTCCTGTAAGTTGCAAATTTGAGCTTCTGTGGATCAAATTTCTTTTTTCACCTCATCCCACATTTGAGCAACTAATTTCAGTATGAGGACCTCCATCCACCTCAACACCTTAAACTCTTTGTTCTGCAAGATCTTTCCTGGACCACTTTGGCATCATGGCAGAATACATTATCCTTCTGGAAGAGTCCACAACCACCAGGGAATATGGTTTCCATGAAAGGGATTACATAGTTACGATGCTTGGAATTGGTAATAGGTGTCACACTAGCTTAGACACGGATGGCGTGACCCAAGGTTTCTTAGCAGAACTTTGCCCAGAGCCTCACATTGCCTCTTTCAGCATTTCATCCTATCATAAGTTATTCTGGTTTGAGGTGTTCTTCGGGTAAATGATGCACACACACAGTACATCCATGTGTAGTAAAAAAAACATGACCAGGCCAACTTCCTCCATGGTTCAATTCGGATTCTATATGCACCCAATTTATAAAATTTTCAGGAGTGAACAGGGGTTCAGCATGAGCAAACTCAGTGGTTTGTGTACTTATATTCTGAAATCTTTCCATCAGAACCAGCATTTTAGCAAGAATGTGTTGATAATGATGTGTCAAAACTTGAAGAAATTTGTAATATTCATTAATTTATAAAGATTAAATGCCGGGCGACATGTCTGAAAAGAGCAATAACCACATACACAGATGTTGTGTGTCTCCTTTACTTCAAACATCAAATCCGAAAAGTGTTGCCAGTGTTTAATTGGGACCTTTGATCACAAATGCAGCAAAACCTTCTAACATACGTGATTCATCGGTAAAAAGACAAACTTTGCCCAGGGACACAGGCAGCGATGTAATCCATTTAAAATGTATTTAATTAGTCTATTTTAACCCTCGTGCGATCCTAACATTCTGTTTACTCCCCTTGTCCTACTGGTCAAAAATGACCCACCCTAACAAAAGCCCCAGAATAAAGCAGATTAATTGAATTTTAAATCCAAAATCTATTTTGCACGATGAAACAATCTTATGTTTACCAATTCATCTCAATTTAATTAATTTTTTATCATGTATTTTTGTTACACAGTACAAAGAGACGATCAACAGTATTACGTCCTTTTTTTTGTTTTTACCACAGACCAAGTGTTGTAACAGTTTTCTTTTTCACAGTAAAGGTTTATTATTGTAATTATATTAATGTGAAATTTTTACTTCTGAATTAATTACACTGAAAGGGAAAAAAAGTCAACAATTAGGAATAATATAGTCAACGGTTCATTCCTTTAAATGAACCGTGAATTATAAAAGTTCTTCTCGTAATACAACAAAACAAAATGTAGCTTGATTTTGTGAACAATTTAACATCAGCTCTTACGTTGAGTCTCATAATTATGAGATGTTCAACACAAGAACATCTTCTATTCAACATAAGGTGTGGATAAGATGTTCTTATGTTGAACATCTTCAAAGCCAAAGAACATCCTATCCTTCCCACCTCACGTTGAACTTAAGATGAAGAACGTTCCACGTTGAACACAAAATGTTCAACACAAGATGTTCAAGAAAATCTTTAGAACGTGAAGATGTTCTTCACCGTATGAAGACGCTCCTACGTTGAATATCTTCAGCACAATATTTTGTTCAACATGAGATGTTCAACTTCTTATGCTGAAGATCCCGTGAAGGACAGTATATGCAAACATACAACATAGCACCTGTTAGTGAAACGTCTACACATGGCGTCAGCAAGAAACCAACTAGCAGTGCTCAGATTTAGCATACCTTCATATCCTCTATTCCTAATTAGTTTTTATTATGTCTGAGATTGTTTTCTGTTGTGTTTGGGAACTTGTGTGATGTGGGAGGTTAGCTGCAGATTGAGAGTGCAGGTGCAGGTAAAATGCAAGTTCAGTTTGTACATTAATCTAGTTTCTTTGATATGTGTGTATGCATGTGTGTGAGGGGGGAGTGGGTGTGTGTGCGGGGGTGGGGAGGTGTGTGTGTATAGGTATTAGAGAGTCTATGTGTGGACTTTGAACTCTTTTTCTGGTGTTTAAATGCTTTGATAATTCATGGGTCCAAAATTAACCATAAGACAATCCTTGTACCCTAGTGGTGTATAGCCCACATGGAAATATAAACAAAAACAAAGTATCACTTTTTCTAATGACGGGGTCAATTTAGGAAAAGTCATAAAATTTCAAGTTGGAGAAAGATCGTTTAGGGTATTTTTTCTACAGCTAAATATGGTAATGGGTCACTTTTGACCCGCAAGACAACACAAGGGTTAATACTGCACTTAAATGTAAGCTATGCCCTGAAAATCATCAGGAGAAAAATTGGGTCTGAATGTCAATTTCATTTACTCCTGTTATAATTGAAAGTGCTGTTTCCCTGATTCAAATTAAAAAAAGTAAACAGAAAATTTGAAATTTAGATTAGTTTGGACAGACAGCTGACGGAAACAAAAAAATGTCTCGCTAACAGGAGTGAAAGAAGCTCTAGTCAGGAGCCTTTTCTGTAGAACTGTTAATTAGAAGCAGGTCTCTGTTTTACACCAAGTGTGCACTCAGTACATAACACTGGGCATGAAAACTGAACTGAAAAGGTGATAATGACCAGTAATTTGCATAAGGAACAACACCGGAAGGTTAAAATGGTGCTGATAGGGGAAACAGTTCTGCTGAAGTGCTTACACTACAATAAATGCTCTACAGTTCCAAGTGGAAAGAGGCCACACATTTTGAGACATCCTCTTTACTGCTTCATTTTTTTGTGTTGCGAGTTTGCATTGACTTAATGTTTACAAATCATTTTTACATCACAGAAACTTATTTTGCATTGTTTTTACCTTGCCACAGAAATAGATGTTAGCAAATGTTTAAGTGTAGCAGAAGACAGATAAGTGTAGAAGCCTTCTTATAGGCAGCTGGGTTACACCCAAATTAGGGAACTGGACAGGTCACCAGTCTGAGTAGAAATTATGTCAAAAACAAAACTTATTCACAGCTCATACTTTAGAAATATTATAATTTATCCTCTAAGCCAAATGTCAGCTACAAAACGTATCCGGGGGCAAAAAGCAAATGTCTTTAGTTGCTACAAATATAATAATACCATGTAATCCACATATATAAATTATCTGAAACCCCCTGGGCTAATATTTCATTTTTCTTGCCTGAACAAGTATTTCCTGTTTGGCCTCACTGAGGTACAGTAATTCCACATATATTTAAAAGCTTAAATGATGGAACACAAAGTCTCAATTTGTCTGACTCCCAAATTTACAACCTTATTCAGTCAAATAGCGAAGGAAAGGTTTTTGATTGCAGTTTCAGCAGACAGATAACATAAAAGCAGCCGTGATATTTCAGGATGGTAATTATTCGCTGGGTTTGAAACTGCAGTTCTAATGGTGGCTGAAGTTTCACTTGGCTGCACTTTCAATTAATTGCAGAAATACATGTGGTAAGACACAACTTGGTCTGACTGAAATGAAGATCTTTGCTTTAAAAAATTATGAGGAAATGTATAGCTAACGCTTTTCTGAAAATTACGGAATTTCCCAGTATACATGTAATTTGTCTTTGGAGCACATGATTTTAGCTTCTCTAATTGCCCCGCCTTGATTGCTTTGCAAAGTGACAAGAACATAAAGTTGAAACTTATGACTTGAATTCAGTTGCATTTTGCAACACAGTGAAAATTTGGTGGCTATGTGTTGTGTTTCTACACTCACACAAGATATAATATTATGCAAATACTAAATAAAATTAAAAAAGAAAACAAGAAGGGAGAAAAGTTCTGGTCCAAATTATGAGAAGGTCGTGGCTGAGGGCACGCAGGAGATTGGATAAGTTTGAGGAAGTGAAAATAAACTCAAAAGATCATATCGCCTGTGCATTGTCTTGTCTTCCATTGTGATAGGGCAAAATCACGTTGGGGATAAACACAGTGTGAATTTTTAAGAGGTGCCTCTCCTTATTTTTATTCCATCTTATTTCACCTCAACTCAAAATGACCTTCTCTAATCTTCAGAGGTGAATATTGCCATTTTCTCAAAACTTGAATATGAAAGAAGAATGTGAGACCCACCAGGGGAGTTGAAACACAGGTGTTGAATATTACAGTATGTGCATTCCTTTAGCATCTGGCAGTTTGAAGGATGTTGACGAAAATATTTAAGCAGCACAGGTCTCTGCACCTTGTTCTGAATAGCAAAGGCAACTTGGGCCGGGAACAGATTGTGCACATAAGAAAATGGACATAACACGTCTGTATGACTGTGAAACCAATCAATGAATATTTCACACAAATACCCGAGAACATTATTAGGAGAGATCAGATTTTTCTTTTGCTAGTTTTCAAAAAAAAGTGACAAAAAATCACTTGCATCTTGCACCCAAAAAGGCCCAACAAACATAAGGAGAGAGAATGTATTATGCACAGACCACATGTGGAATGAGTCCGACGTCCAAAATATTTATGCAAAAGGTTTTTTTTTTGTTTGCTTTGTTTTCTTTTATAAATACATGCAGCAGAATCTCAGCAACCGATGAACAGCTCAGACATCCAACACATGAATACTGTTGTTTTTCTATTGAAACTTGAAGAAGGTGCAGTACAATAAAAGGAAAAATGTGCAGAAATGGCATAGACCCTCACTTAGAAATATGTCAATGCACAACCACTGTATATATAAATCATCTAGAAATGAACAGATGTTCCCTGTTCATTTCTAGATGCACAGGAATACATAGGATTCCTGTATATATTGTATCATTTAAGCCAAACACTTTTCGATATCCTAACACAAGCTGGAACACAAGCTCTGAGAAAATTGGTTTAACTAAGTTAGGTTTGCAAATTGCCTGGCTTGCACACATTTTTTTTTTTTTTTTTTTAGCTTTGCTTTAGGATGGAGTTTTCAGGCTTTGCAAGCTGTCCTCCAAATGCAACAACGGTCACATTGTTAAGACTTCAGTGTTAGTTTCATCAGACCACAGAGCATGCATTGAGCTTGCCAGTAATACAGGAGGTGTCTGTAAGTGTTAAAGTTAAGGTTTGTCATTGAGTGCATTTGAAATCTGTAACCGGGGATTTTATGTTGCATTTGGGGTAATGGGTTCCTGCTTTAACCTTGGCCCTTTCTAACCAATGTTTTTACCAGCTTCAGCCAGCATCTTCACAAGATCTCTTGATTTTGTTCTGAGACTGATATGCAGCTTTTACATTGCAGTTTAATATAAGTTTTTAAACCGATTCAGCAAAGATGGCACTTTTAGACATTTAGGATTTTTTTCCCCCAAGTATTAACCAAACCTGTGGAGGTCCATCTTTCCCTTCCTGACACTTTGACTAATTTATTAAAATTTTCCTTGATAGAGTCATCATCTGGCCTTCACCAAATTATTTAAAGCATATGATATTAGTGTCTGACTGTGGAAAAACATATAAATAAAAAAACTGTATGCTGGAAGCGTTTATTGTGTCATTGTGCTTCTGCAGATTTGCTAATGTATAGTATGTCATATATATTATTTTATAAGGCAAAATAAAACAAATCATTAACATTGGTGTTGCTAGGAATCTGTTCTTAATTTTGGTTAGAGTAATTGTATAAAAAAAACTTGTCTAGCAGTGTCCTTAACTCTTTGATGCATGAATTATGATCCTTAGCATCAGAAATTTTTTCCAAATGTTTTATTTTCTTAACTCATAAAAAAAAGATAGGAAAAAAAATTTTGTAAAATAAATGTTTTTTTTTTTATTTTATTGTTTTTAGGTGATCAATTGTAATTTTCTCCAAATACAAAGTTGTTATTTGAAAAATACATCAGTAGTATTGTTCTTTAGGGGTTATCTGATGTCAATATATTTTTTACCTCCTAGAGTTGTCTTGAGTAGAAGGAGGGACAGGGTTGGTTGGCGTGCTTTTTTGTCTGCCGGCCATATTGGATTTAACAAAAATAATTTCTCCAAAATTTGCAGCTGAGATCAGCTGCAAATGCAAGCTGATAGGGTATTTTAGTAGTTGATAATTTATGATGCATTAGTGTCCACTTCAGTGGTCTGTGTGCATTTATATCATAAAAATCCACAAGAAGCACAAGAAAATGACTTTTAGATAGCTGTCCTCTGTAGTGACCACTATGCATGAAAGGGTTAAGTAAGCAACTCTGAGGATCCCCCCCCCCACACACACACACACACACGCCTCTAAAAAACAAAGGTTTTTATTAGATAAAAAGTGGCACTAGCAGCGGAAAGAAGGGAGAAGTAACTTGTGCTCAAATGTTGGATGAAAAAAAAATTAATTCCAATATGATAGATATGTAATGATTACATGACAGCTTCACTGAATAAATAACATTTCCATATATCTATTAGAACATACAGTTTGGTGAAAAAAAAAAAACTGAAACAGAACTCATATGAGGCTACTGACTGTGCTCATTAGGGTGGGTATTGATCTTTTCTTTGACTTTCGGTTCAAGCGCTAACCCGCTTCGCACTTTCTGAACACATCTTGTTAGAATCGTTTCAGAAATGAGGCTCCTGCACAGGCTGCTCCCATTTTCATCTCTGCCTAGAGCAATATACAGAATATGTACTTTGCTCTCTTGCATAGGCATTTTTGTTTTCATCTTCCAGAACACATATTTGTGTTGACATTGTTGTTCTGAGCAATGAAATCGCACTGTTCTTCTCAGCTTACCATTGTAAATATTTGTCTTAGAGCAAAAACAGTATCTTTGAAAAGACATGCATGGCTTACAAGAAAGGGCTGTGTTTGACAAATGCAGTAAAAACAAAAAAATTGTAATCTGAAAATCTGCAAATGAAACATACTTTATTCTGTCACTGGTATGTATCTGAATCATATAGTTCAAAGTTTACTAACAGTAACAGTAACAGGCGGAGGTATTTCTTTTGACATTTATTGGTTTCATTTTTACTGCATTTACTGCAGCACAGTAGCAGTGAAAAAAAAAAACAAACACTGTAAATGGATGTTGGAAAGACAAGAACTTGAGGATTGAGAATCAATATTTAATGAAGATGCATATTTTGGCAAAAACTGATTTTACTGGGTTGTTTCATTTATAGTCAAATTGTTTGTACCTTTGGCAGAATTAGGTTTTAAAAAAGCGTTTAATTTTACCAACATATTTCTCCTCACTGCCTCCACCACATTCTGTCAGCTGTATGTTCTTGCTCCTTTCTCATTAGAAATTCAAATTCTTGCTGACATTTCTCTTTAAAAAAACAAACTGAAGTTTATCTCTGATGATACTGAGTTGATGTCTTACTGTCAGTGCACATCATGTAGAGCTGGAATGTTACCAACATAGGGGGGCTGGTGCCCATCTCCAGCTGTCGCTTGTCGAGAGGCAGAGTAACCTCTGTACAGTCCCTCGCAGGGCTACACAGTGACAAATAGGAGAAGCTATACTTCTACCTAAGGGCAGTTTACAACGACTAATTAATCCACCAGTCATGTTTTGGATGGGAGCAAGCTGGACCACATGGGGAGAATGTATGAACCCACAGGGAAAAAGGCAAACTCCTTAGTGAAAATCTCCAGACCTGAATTTAACTCAGGACCTTCTCAAGCCATTACAAAATGCTAATATAAAACAATTAGCATTTTGTACTTTCTCGTGTTAAATTCGATCTGAAAGTGTTTAAAGGGATCCAAACTTTTTACAATACTATATAGTTATGCCCCCAGTTATTTGCCAGTCTTTCTCCTTTCTCTTTTTGTAAGTTGTTCCAACGCCCATCTCTTCTTAAGCTCGCTAGCGGGGGGATCAAGGTAGACATTCTACTAAGAAGTAGTAGACACTAATTAAAATGACAGTTTGACTCTGTATCGGGTTGCTATCTTTGGGCGAAGCTCTGAAGAGGGAGACCTCTTTTCACACAGTGGAAATATAATTTCATGGCTTGTTAGATACTAAACTCGAGGAGTAAACAGAGAGGTGTTAGAGCTCATGTCTAATGGGGGCATAGTCTGACCACAGCACCACTCCTGCAGTGGCCTTTCCAGTCCTTGAACGTGAGTCCTTCCTGGCTTGATGGCTTTCCACCTGAGCTTTAAGAGTGTAAACACACAGAGTAGAGAGAACTTCTGACAGACACAGGGAAAAAAAAAATAACATTCTCATAGAGCATGAGAGAGATGTGATTTAGGCCTAAAAACCATTATTAATATTTACTACAGCACTATTTGTAACATTTCAATTTGAGTATTTTAATCTTTCATTAAAATAATTATAGCGCTCTAGCTGGCATTTTTGAATAGAATAAACCCATCGTTCCATGTTTTTTTATCATTAACAAAACACTTATTTTTACTGCAATACAATGGGTATATCAACACTGCTGCAGCACATGCCATTCTTTGTCTGGTTCAACTTATTAAACCAGAGATACAGGGTGATGCATACTCGCTGGATTTACAGATATTGGTTCAACCTGAAGATCTGCTGCCCTTGTAAAATATTCAGCGAGTCTGTGGAAATGGAATGTGAGCTAAGAACAAATTCAGAGCCAATAATGAGTCTCTGAAGACATCAAAAGTGAGAGGAAACACAGAAAAACCCATGAAACATTTATCAGTTTCATCATGCAGGCTTTCCATCAAAATGGGAAAATTAATCATCAAGAATTTTACGTCTGTTATGTTGGGCTATGTTACCATGCGGAGAGAAAGAACTTAATAATTTACGCTGTCAAGCTTTGTTGAAGCTTTTACTTATTCTCTTAGGAAAGGCCCACAGGCATTCCATATGAGAACCTCAGCAAACTAACATAAATATCTATTTGAGCAAAAATACATGACTAGTGAAATAAGATATGAATCGCCATCTTTTACCTCTAATGGGACAATATTTAGATATTATTCAGTTTTTATAGAAAAACCAAAACGATTGAGATTCATTAAGCTAAAAAATATAGAAATACTTATGTGTAGAGCCTTAGTCTTTCAACAGTACTACAGAGAGAATGAAGTAGGATAGATTTGGTCTTCGAGATACTGCATGAGAATTCTCACCTATGGCCACCACCATAAAATCTGCTTTATTTTGGTCATATATTACTCTTATGTGCCCTTAATCAGTTCTATAACAATGTTGCTTACTTTTTTTATATGCCAGAAGTAATAACTTGGGAAGTAGAATCACTGGAGCTCAGTTTGTTGTGGTATGCAATTTTAGTTTTAGATGGAATTAAAAAAATAGTGCACTGTTTGTTTAAATATAAACAAAAACAAAAGATAGTAAATGTTTAGATGGTAACAAGCAGCCATTTTTTATTAAAAGTGCAGAAGTCCCTCCTGCAACAAAAAAACTACACAGCATGATGCCTCCACTCCTGTGCTTCACAGTTTTAAAGAAAGTTAGAAAAATGTACTGGGTATTTAGCAAATACAAATAGACAAAAGAAGAAAGGTCTTCTGATTTAAGATCAAATGGCGCTAAAAACGTTGGGTTCTCATTTTAAAATGTATGTAAATATATATGCTGGTGACAGTCTCTTACATCTCTGATTTTTCTCTTTCTTTCCATGCATATGTCGGTTCTCTAAGGTTACTCTGCTCCCACAATACAATCAGAGACGTTGTATCTTCTGGCTTCTTTTTCCTTCGTGAGAATGAACTAACTGCAGCACCTAGTTTGGGTGATCTTTCTCATTTCAACCATGACCAGAATCAAAATTGCCAGAGGCTATGGTTTCTGAGACTGGTTTTGTATAGGTAATCATGAATTCTGAGTCCATGCTTTTGCTTCAGTCTGTCATGGATTTAGTTTTCAGTTTGATCCGTTGTGATTTTTATGACTGAGCGCATCTGTGAACAGCTTGCCTATTTAGCAGGTATCATGTTAGTTCTTTTCCTTTTTAATGGGAGGAACTTCATCCCAATTTCACATCTGTGTTTCCGAAGCTCCTGTGTTTATCTTTGGCTAAGCAACATTTTAGTCCTTTGTCAGGAATCTGCTGGATTTGCAGGCAAGATTTGGGTCCTTAACCGAGGATAAGACATCATATCTCTGAACTCAAAATGTGACACAAGGTGATGAAAAATAATTTTAAGATTTGACAAACTGCTACTGAAGATGATCTTGTTATGTAGAGTGAAAAGTAATGGATGAAAGAGGCTTTCTTACTTTTGTCTCATAGCTCTCCATCCATCGCTCTTCTCTTTCTGCCCTCGCTGCTGCAACCCTGGACACTCAGCCAACTATGACTCTGTGTGGGGAGAGCTGGGAAAATCAGGCAGTGCAAATGGACATGCAGCCATTAACTGTGACCAGGCAACCCTCACAATAATCCAACGAGACAGCTGTTTAATTGCACTAACCTTAAGCCATTCTTCTTCCTCAATGACGACCAAGAAGCCATCTTACCCTCATTAAAAGCAGGAAGAAAGTGATAGAGGGGAAATTGTAATGGTTAGATTTTTCATTCTTATTTGTGCTTTTCTTTTACCTTTAGTTGTACTTATTGAAAAAAAGCCATCAATGAACATAATAAGAGACGGTTGTATTTATAATTTACCTGTGAAAAAAATAAATAGAATAATTCCCACTTTCAGAGTATGAGATTGTTGGATATTTTAGAGCAAGAGCTAAGGATCAACTCCATGCCCTGAAGAAAAACAGTGTACAGTGAAGAGATCATAAAAAGCAAAAAAAAAGTTGGCTGGGTCAAAGCATCATCTCTTTGACCTTTTTTTTGACAGAATGGATGACCTACAGTTCACAGCTATTGATACAAAAAAGGAAAAGAAAATAGCAAATCATCATTCAGGATCCAATTTTCTTCCTTTTAGACATAGTGCTGCCTACAAGGTCAAATTGTCCCCATATACTAAAGGCTTGCGCAGGAGAAATTGAATTGCTTTTGCTTGTCAGTATTAGGAAACCTTAAGGTTCAGCAAACTGATATCACCTTACTGTACCATTAACAATTTAAACTGTTGCTTACAGAGGAGCAAAAAGTCAAAGAAATCCAAACTCAAAAAAGCTGATCATGCATGCTCTGATAATGCTGTGAGCAGATAAACAGTTTCCACCACACCAGCAACCACCCTTAGCTCTTACGTACGTATGTTAAACAGAATAGTGTTACAGCTTTACCCTCAGTTATTTAATGCTGTAAAAAGGAATTTGAACCCTCACAATATTTCTTTCAGTTTTTACCTTTTTGTCACATGTACATGGTTTAGATTAGCAGTCAAAATTCAATTTCAGACTAAAACAGCAAATAAAAAAGCTGAGGTTTTTTTTCAGTTAACAAGAAGGAAAACAACCAAATCAGCAAGCTTCATGTGAAAAAGTAATTATTATTCTTAAATCATGAATTAAATGTGATTTGAAAACAAAAAATTTAGGTAAAAAGGTAAGCCAAAACATTTCAACAAATCATGTTCTAATCAATATGAAACATTCATATTGATTATGAATGTTTCATACTGATTAGCAATTCACACAGACATATAAAACAGAAATTTGAACCAAATTGTTACATTTTGTCAAGCTATACATCCATTAGTTAGCCGTAACGTACAATAAGCAATGATGTTGCTTTGAAAAAGCAGGAGCTTTCTTGAGCTTACCAAGACAGGAATGGTTTTCTTATTGCAGTTTTGCAAACTAAAAAGTGAGTGTTGCTACAGGGGTTACCTTGGCTTTCACTAATTGTGGGTGGCAGGTAATGAGAGTGGCTGGAGAGCATTTAGCAGGCTGGCTGTGGCTGTCTGAGAGGATTGCATGTGTAAGTCAGCAGTGAGTGGAGCTATGTTGCAAGTTGGAGAGCAGTTTGCACAAGAGTGTTGGGGAGGTGAGAGCGGGAGCCAGAGCTGAGGAGGAACAAAAGGTTGAATCTGGGCAAGTCGGAGAGGTTGCAGACTCAGGAAGGCATTAAACCAGAAGCTCAGGGAGACGAGGAATTACTCTGGAGGTCAAAAACACAAGGACAGATTTAACTAAGGTTAGATGGCCTTTCTACAAAGTAGCTGAATTGAACAATCTTTCGCAAAGGAAGGAGTTGGGGTTTATAAACGGCAGACTTAACCAATGTACGCCTTTTTGCTTGTGCAAATCAATTTGTTGCAGAGACGGCAACTGAGTTTTTTTTTCCTCCAGAGACGCACACACACAGACGCACACACACAAACAAGGTTCCCTGCTTGAACGCAAGGGTTCAAGTAGGAGACCTAGAACAAGAATGCACATGGGAAGAGAGACCAGAGGAAACTGTAGGAATGTGAATAAAGCACAACCAAGGCCACAGCAGAAAATCACCTGAAGTACACGACATTACATTTGCTGGGTAGAGCAGTTCATTAGTTCTGCAAATACAGTCACAATGGCCTTGTGCACATGCCCACATGTTTTTAAATACAAAGTTGAGTTTTTAGAAAATTTCTGCAACTTAGTTTTTTGTCTCTAAACACTTTTCTTGAAATGTCTATTGGACATCTAAATTTGTCTTCCTTCTTTTTATTTGTGCAAAATATATATTTAAATTAAGCTGGTGCTGTTCTGTTCACAACTGCTGTCTCCTAAACAGGAGTCTCTCAAGCACATGTAATTTATTGCTAATTATATTGTGACAAGCAAAACATGTGTTTAGAAGTGAACGACATCCTAGCTTTGACAAATGAGTACACTTCAGTGTTTTCGAAACTGAGTTGTGCAGCGAACTTTACCACTGACTCTGAATCGGCCCCAGACCCAGTGCTGTCTAATTAGCTAATTACTTTACTAATGCTGAAAAATGCAACATTAAAACTTGAACTGTAACCGTGACAGAAAAATTCACCAAGAGCAGAAATATGGCTAATATAAATTTTGTCCCCTTTCATGGCACGTCGCAGATCAAACCCCTTGTTTACTGGTTACACAGCACAGATGGCGTGGACGCATGAGGGTCAGCGGGTGAAATAAATATCTGTTTCTCTTATAAATTAATGAAAATTAGTGAGATTTTCTGCTTCAACAGAAAATTATGTAGATTTCTTTTCCTCATGCCAATTACCCAGGAACAGTCCTCACTTGTCACTCCAAGTTGGCCATTGCATTAACTTCGCTGGCAAACTCCAGTTCATGTTATAGACATTATTCTGTAAAAACCTAAGGAGCTTCTTGATTAAGCAACTTTCAAAATCAGCAGCACTCCTAGTTTAGCTGCCTTGTTTTGCCAAGTGTTTTTTTGCTAAATGCATAGTTTTGTCAAATGGCTGAATCGCCTGCTCGGTTTGCAGCCAAGTTCTCCAGAGTCCTGCTAATGACCTCATTATTTGACTCAGGTGTATTAAAGCAGAAACACATCTAAAAGCTGCAAGACACAAGCCCTAATGGCCTGGATTTGAAGACCCCTGATATAAAGGATCAGCTATGTAATACCTCACTACCAGTGCTTGATTTGAAAATCAAACGATACCAGAACGCAAAGGGTTAACTGGGGTCAACACCGATACTGGACGCACACAGAACACAATGCCTAGACGTTCAAATTACTAAATATAAAGCTGATTCATATTTCTTGATTTCTTGCTCCACTGTGGCGTGTTCTTATCTTTTTGTGTAATTATTTGGAGATTGCGTATCCAATAATTGTTCAAGTCAGTCAAATCTGTTCGTAACTTTATTAGCAGACTTGAGCCCTAGGGGATCCAATTAAACAGTTACCGGAACGCACCTTGTCAAAATAAGAGAGTTTCTGGCTCCTTTTCCGGCAGCATCTGGCTCAAATTAAGCCCTGCGCACTACTGCAGAAACTAACACTCCTGGTCTTTCTTATCTTAGGATTATGACTCATTCAGCGCCAGAGAATGAATGCATTGTGCCCTTGACACAGCTACCAAAGCTTTATATTCTAGATAAACTCTACAAATAAAAACTGCAAATGTGCAAATTATCTGCAAAGAATTTCAAGTCTGTTTCCAGTGAAAAACTCACAATTAGTTGAACCACAAATACCACCACACAAATAGACGGGGATCGCTGTATTATCACATATATTCCTTTTATGAAGAATGCAAAACACACTTCTGTTTCACAAATGCGAATATGAAGTGTGAGTGTCTGAAACCTGGTAGTCAGTGAAAAATACAACGTGAGGCGGCGTTCAGAGCAACTTCTCCACCCTCCTTAAAGGGAATGTCATCGAGCGAAGACAATATTTTATATTCACCAAGCAAAAAAGATATATAAAAAAAAAGGCTAGCCTATCAGCTGAGGAGTAATGAAGTTCACATTCAGGTGAAACAAAAAAGCCCTTCGCTGATGGCAAGAGTGTTAGAGAGGCAATAGTCACAGTGGCAGAATTGTTATTTACCTTTCTTCCACTGAAATCAGCCACTAAGGGCGTTTATATCTACGAAGATGTTGAGGGGTAATTTTTGAATAGGAAAATGTTATCAGCTACGAAAGGACATCACTGGGATTTATTGTTCACTGTGGACCTGGTTGTGGACTTTCATCATGTCATAAAGTTAATATCATCAACTCCATTCATTCAAAAGCAAAGAAATACTGGAGCTTCAAGTTTCTCCTTTAAGAATATTCTCCAGAGTATGGTTACTGAAGTAAGATGTCTGAGTGAAGGAAAAATGCTAATGTTTCTTTCTCTGCTCGGTGACATTAGGATTTTCATGGAAATGAAGGGGAGGATACCGCGTTACAGAGTTATGCTGAGCAGCTGTTGAATCTAGCCGTCCAGGGAGATGCGTATGAAAAATTAACAACCAGGATTTTCAGCACTTCCCTGCAGTTGGAAAGATGGTGGAAAGTCAGTCAGTCAGGAGAGGAGATGTCAAACAGATTATGGGACTTTAAGAAACTACAACCCTGCGTGACATTTCTGGGTAATCCTTTCCTGGGTGTGGACAGTGAGTTGTCAGAACTTTTCTGTGTTGATACTGTGGTAATGGAGGTCATGAACCTCCAAAATGATGTCCAGCTAAAGTCCCAGCCGCGTTCCCATTTTCTGGGGTTTGGTACAGCTGGACAGTTCTGAACATTTTCACAAGGCTGCTCAAAAAATAACTGTTTTTTTTTTTTTTATTTGAGTGGACATGTCTGTCTGAATCTGCCTTTTCTGACATAAATGTAATCAGTCAAAGTGCAGCAACAGAGTGACGAATTGGCATTAAAATGACTTCTCCATGTGTGCGGGCTGACTCCACGCAGTTCATGTCTACAAATAAAAACTTAAACATGTAGAATTGAAAAAAAAAAATATATATATATATATATAGATTGAAGAACTAAAAAGTTAAACTGTGTCAATTGTGTGAAGGTTTTATAATGAACGATGGAGAAGAACAAACTTTTATATGTGAGTTGTCTGATTGAAATGGTTTTTATTTTGTTCAAGCAGAAGATAATAGGTGGAAGACTCCATGAAAACCTCATTTAGCTCCAAGGACTCTCCACAGGTAAATGATCCTTATCTATGTCCAGTGTTTTAAAGTAATTTCAGTTTTTTGTTTATTTTTTTATTTATTTATTCTTTTTTTATCCTCATAGAAGCCATACATGTGATCCAGTACTTTTGATTAGCTGTGATGCCTTCCTGGAGGGGACAGAACTACTGCAGCCAATAACTTCAAGTTCTCTCTCTATAGTTGATGTAATTTATCCTGTCTTTCTGGGTTCAACCCTGTAGGTCTTTTATACAAAACAATTGAAGGAGCTTTTGCTGCAACTAATATGTACTCTCTTTTTCATCCCTATCCCCTTACTGCAGGTAATTACGGTGCAGCAGCGGTCAGTAAAAGGCGAGCAAACCACTCCAGGGAAAGCCGTATGATCCATTAGCTGAGCCCAGTGCTCGACGGCCCATTCCTCATCCCCATTTGTCTCTCCCTTAAAACCCGTCTGCTGGCCCAGCCCGCTCTGCTTCACAAAATGTCCTCCTTCCTCCGCTCCATCAAATATACATATTTAAGCAAAGGTGGAAAAACATGTTTCTTGAAAATTCCTGTCTTGCTGTTTTGCATTCCCAAATTGCAGTGCACCTTGTTGGATTACTACCTCAGACAATCACCTGTGGAAAAAAAATGATCTTAACAGAGCACATCAAAAATAATATTTTTGGAATGTAACCACCAAATAACTCAACTGTGATGTAATCTCTTGCCAAAGTGTTTTATTTTACGTCCATGCCTTATACTCGTGTTTGAAAATAATTCCATCAGAGTTGAGAGAAGCTGATTTTGTTG
This sequence comes from Girardinus metallicus, assembly GCA_903067095.1. NCBI lineage: Eukaryota > Metazoa > Chordata > Actinopteri > Cyprinodontiformes > Poeciliidae > Girardinus > Girardinus metallicus. The sequence goes on from CAEGAE010060015.1 coordinate 23,639, forward strand.
GCAAAGAAAACATATTGCACTATTTGCAAACAGATCTGTCTTATATTTTTCATCATCAGTTTGACCCCTCTTATATTTGTATTCTGTCGAATTGAAGGGGCCATGGGTTCAATATATAACCCAATAGAGCGGGCAGTGAACAGCAGACCTGTGTTTATTTCTGTAATTTAATCTTCTCAAGCAAACATCCACTTACCTTGAATCATCAGCAAGGTTGCATGTATGGTGTCTTGATACACTATTGATTCCTTATGAAACCCAAAACTCTTCTACTTTATCCCCAGTTATGGCTACTCTACACTGGATTAACATCAGACAGAATATTGATGGTCTTGAGGACGTCTTGTGGTAAATGTTAAGATGCCACAGTTAAATCAGACTAAAGAAAAATATTTCTCTTTATTTCAGCATTTTTCTTAAAAGATGGGCTGGCCAAATTAGCTTTGTGCAAGAGCTACAACCTGATCACAACCCCACCTAAATAGATAGCTGCACTACAGGTCATTTAGAATAGGCCTGTTGGTATTGCGAACTGAATCTGGTGGTTGTCAGAAGCAATAAAATATTCCCGCTGCTCTTGGTTCAACCAAAACACTGCAACTGAAGCAGATAATCCATGCTCCCCATTTCAATAAATAAATGCTACACCCTCAGGCCTGTTGCATAAATAAATGGTAGGCGTTGGGCTTCATGGTAGTGTAGTGGCCCGAGGAAAGGCGTTCTCGAGTTTTTTGAAGTTTGAAGGCAATAATGTGCCTGACTCTAAATAGAATGAAATTCCTGGCATGCAAAGTGCTTACAGGATTCTATTTTAAAATCATTTGTGACACTCATAAAAATCCGTTGAAGCTTTTTATCTTCTTTGTACCTGTCTTAGATAAACGAAAAGAGATTCAGTCATGTTTATGACTCCTTCTGATGGCAGTCTCCAGGATATCCTCACATAGCATAGCACCAGGAAAGAAATCATTGCGCAGAAAAACATATTCTGTGGTGCCCAGCACTGCATGGTCAGCACCTTCACCTGCATCATCTAATGTGATAAGACGGGGAACATTTTATCCCTTTTGCATGCATGCACTGTCCCTGCTCTTTAAATTTAAAGTGAATCACTTCATGATTATATCAATGTTGCTCCTAAATGTTTCAGCTTGTTTTTCACCACTAACAACCCACTGTGCAGCATTTTGTTATATTCATTTTATTATTAAATAAGAATCCTTATAACAGGTAGACCACAATGCTGAAAGGCATTATGTTAAAAATAATAATAATAAAAAAACAACACCGAAGCAAGGTTAAAACTTTTATCATGAAACATAACTTTTTCCGTGCTGCTGAAAGAAATGGGACACACCGTTATTTAATGACCTTCTCCAGAGTTTACTTACTTACATTATCAGAGCAAAGATACACCAGAAGGAAGCAAACCCTGCAGGCCTGCAGCTTTTTGTCACATCAGGGAGTTAACTCCTCTTGTCTTGTTTAATCAGGTGTAAAGTCTGCTCTGTTTTACAGTCTTTCTTATAGGTAAAGAGCAACAGGATCACATTGCTTCCCTTTTAGATCTCACTTAGCCTCTTTACTGTCAGTGAACAGAGGGGATCTGATGTTAAGCTGCTGAAACTGTTGGCTTCAGATTATTTTCACATTTAAAATTGTCTTCAGTGGAAACCTCCACATGTAAAGGAAAGCGAGTGTTGCTGAACATAATATGACATACACATTTTCAAAGATTTAAAGAAAAGGTAAAAAGTTAAATGAATAATTCCCCACAGTACATAAAATATATATTAACTACAACGAATTGTCCATTAGTTTTTTGCCTTTGAGAGCTATAGATTGGTTTAACATGCATCTGAGCAATAAATGACCCAACATTTGCATTTTCTGTAGCAAATAATGACCATAGACGATATATTCCTATATGCAAGATGGCATCTTTATGAATTTATGTGTGGATGTGAGTGTTCCGAGATATGTGACCATGGAAGATTTAATCTTTTCCTGCAGGTCTCACAGTTTCTCCGTTTCTTGTTTCACTTGCCAAACGCAGACCCTAATCTAAAAACATGACATGAGGATTAATATCTTTCTTTATGTGGAATATGCACAGCATTCTGTCAGCCAAATGAAACAATATGTGAGAAGCTTTTTAAGCAGTAGGTGTGATGGAGGACAAAAAATGCTTTCTTCAGTTTCCCAGAGGACAAAAAGGTCCAACTTTGTGTTTACGGTTATTGTGTTATATTAGTCAACATTTTCTCATCAACATATAATTATATTTTTATGGCACCAGCATTCGGGGTTGATAAATCTGTTTAAACAAACATACTAACTATATTAATAGTTAGTATGTTTGTTTTTAAATGTCCCCATTTAAAAACAATGGGGACATTTAAATGTGTGTGTGTAGTTTATGGTAACTAATTACCAGAAACTCCACACATACTGTAAATGGAACAAAAATGCATAAAAATACATATTTCACTTTTGTTCTTATTGTTTAACTTTATATCAAACTAAACTTTTCTTCTTTTAGGTCAGTGAGGACTACCAAAATTTGTGTTTGATTATTTCTTGAATATGACAATTTTCTATATGAGAAGTCCTTTATGTTGCTTGTTTACTTCTCCTTATATGGTGCCAAACTTAAGAAAATGTATTGGTTAAGCATCAGAGGTGAATATGTGGGTTGCACAACATTTGGTCCTGTTGGTGATTTAAAGGGCTTTATGAAGGAAAGTGTATAGGAAAGTTGTTTGCACCCATCAAAACTTCTAAATGCTCTCTGCTCATTTCCAACAGCTAACATGAGAGTAGATAGCAGAATACACAACTGTTTTTCTCCAACCAAAGCAATTCCGCTCAAAGAAAATAGATCTGCAAAAATTCAATCACTGAAGGTCAGTCTTACTGCAGGTAATTGCCTCCTCACACAAACTGAATAAAATTCATCCAAAAGGTAGTGATGGTGTCAGTTACATAATTTGATTTATTGATTTACCTCCATTCTCTGTAAGATTATAGCTTAACAGAAGCTTAAAATGTAAAAGAATGATGCATCCATGTTCAAATTAAACCAGCTGCATTCCTTTACTCAAAAGCCATTGAGTATATAGTCACAAGTTTGGCCAGTTATTTGAATTGACTTAAAAGCAATGAAATTCTTGTGATGTAATACTTCTGCTCCATTAAAAGTTAAATTGCACTTGATTAATAAAAAAATGCACATTGAAAAGAGAGAAGCAATAATTTAATGAGCACTTAAACAAAGGTGCTGTGATGTAGGTCTGCTTGACAGTGGCAGTTGTAAAAATTTAACAATGGTTGCGTAATGGCTCACACTGACTTGAGTCCCATAGTTAAGATCCATTCAAAAGAATCAAATCGGTCGTGAATGTCACATCACTAACAGTAACGTCAACAATGGTCTACATGAGTTGTCCTCATGCTGGAAACGTGACTTGTTGCATATATACTGGCCATCACAGAGAAAGCAAATATATCTTTTTAACCAATGAAAACGAGTAAAATAGTAATGCGCAGTGACTTATACATTTTATATATATATATACACACAGTGGTGTCAATACTTTAGCTCACCAATGTAATTTTCTAGCAAGCCAATTGAATATTTCTGAACCTTTTGCAAAATTTCTGTACAGAATTTTGTGTTTACTATTTGTCCCCATATGGATTTGCACTTCTACTTTACACCTATCCTCTATTTTTGGACCAAGGAGCAAGTTTTGTCTCTATTACCGCTTAAGGAAATGTCAGTCAGCATTAGCATACTCATTTAGGTTCTACAGCTGTCCCTGGCTTCTGCCTCGCCGACCCTCGCTCTCTGTGCACCCTGCCACCCCTTTCAAGACGGGCTATCATAATGATTATGAAAAATGACTCCTGAAAAAACTTGATGTGACACATTATCTCAATATTAAGGGAGTTTGAGCGAATAATAAGTTTGGCTTATTAATAAAGGTATGAAAGGGTGAGAAACTGCCAAATGAAGCCAAATGTCGCTGTCAATCTCACCATAAGTCACTTTTGACTTCAAAGAAGATTTCACCCATGTCTTGCCTTAGTATTTATAGAGACACCGGAATCCCGAAGGGATCCTCATGTGAGACAGGCAGAGATTTTTCTCAAGAATTTGGTCAATGTGCTTTGAAACCTCAAGACCTGCTGCACATAATGAACCCATTTACTCTCAGTTCAGATCAATGTGTGTGAGCGGATATTGATGCTCGTGGCTGACGCTTGGACTTGAATCTGCTAATCTGCCCGTGTGTGTGGGTGAACGTGTGTCTGAATGGTTCAAGACTACAAACATAAATACGACTCTGTATGCACACTCGCTTGTTAGCTCATTAATGTGAAATGAGTTGCAGTAGCTAGATAAAGACTGATTGGTTCAACAGAGATATGCCGTACAAGAAAAGAAAAACCTTCGAATTCCCTTCACACGTTTCATGAATAAATGATAAGCCACGTTTGAATGAATTCATGTCCTTTTTAGGTGTCCTTTCAAAAGTTTGCTAAATGGCAGATACAGCAGTACATCACCGTATAGGTACTGTGAAGTTGAAGGTGGGAAATTTATCTGGGCAAATTCTTCACTACATCACCTTGTTAGAAATGCACAGCTCCTCCCTAGGATTCAGAGTATTTGACTTAGCTCAGTAAAAAGATCTTGTTCTTTCAGCTTCAAAACTCCTTGTATAATCATTTCTGTACCTTTTTGTAATTATGATGTAATTTGTATTTGTGCGCACTTTGATGGCATAAATTACAGTCTGCGAGGACTTACAGACACTGAAAAGTTCTGAAAAATAAAGCTTTGAGATAAAAGATTTGCCACCTACCATTTCTGCAAATGAGGAAATTGATCAAGTTGGTCTTACATGTCATAGCACATTATGGAGGAAGCTTCCAGACAAATGCTATAACTACAAACCTCAAGGTATTTTATTAACTCTATAAAAACTACAGAAATGTGTTGCTGAGGTGGGAGAATGCATTAACATAACAAGTTTGACCTTTATGGAAGAACAAACACATGAAAGAAAACCATTAAATACTTGTTTACAATTTGCCAAAAGCCCTTATCAAAAGAAGCCGGTACTTTTGGACCTCAGTGCAGCATTCAACACTCTTGACCATGACATATTAGAGAAGCAACATGGACAGCTGGGTTGGACTCTACAGTACTTCACTTCACTGGTTCGGGTTTTAGAAGAACAGGGACTTCTGTTTGTCAGTAGGTAACTTTCATTGGGCAGGCAGAGTTCCAGCTCCAGTTCCAGTTTAAGAAATAATATTAGTTACTATATCTATGCAGATAATACACAGATGTCAGCAGGTGAGTATGAGCACATTTAAACACTGAGAAGATGCATAGAACAAATCAATGCATGAAAAAAGGCACAGCTTTCGTCAGCTGAAAAGAAACTGAAATAATTATTTTTGGATCAAACGTGTATGATTAAAAGTCAGGACTAAGTTTCAGCTAGAAGCTACTGATCCAGCCTGAAATCTGGGTGTAGTGATGGACTCAGACCTAAACTTTCGGAGACACCTAAAGACAGTTACTAAATCAGCCTTCTGTCACCTGAGGAACATTTCCATGAATTAAGGGCTAAAGTCCAAATTAGATCTAGAGAAATTAGTCTATGAGTTCATCTTCAGTTGAATTGATTACTGCAACAGTGTCTTCACACAGTAGTATGTTTTGTGTTGTGATTTTATGAAAATCACTTTGGATTCTCCTTAAATTGAATTCGTGAATTCAAATTTGTTCAGATACACTTTTGTATCCTTGAAGACCAGTTTCTTCTTAATCTCTGGTTGCTTAGCTTATAGGGAATGTTCCCCCCACAACCTTGGTGAAATATTCTGATAATCAGGGATGATGTTTACTTACCACAAGAAAGGTCAGTTTTCTACATTTTTTACGTTTTGTTTTAAATTGCTTTATCTCTATTTAGATTTACTGCACCAGTATTTTGGGAATAACCGGGATGAACCTCCTGTATCTAATTGAATTAGATGGTGTTGTTAAATACTCAGGCAGCCAAAGGGGGCAATTTAGCCGGCAAAAGTCTTTCAGAGGGGGAAATCAGGACAGAGGGGAGATGTTTTAGAGCTTTGTGGAGCAGACTCATGGGAAAAACCATAGAAGGATAGCACCAGTCACCGCCTGTAGCCATGCCCAGCAAAGTCAGAAAAAATCAGAGCACAGAGGAGACAAAGCAGCTCACTCAATGAGAGTCTGGGGCAAAGATAAGAGAAGAATTAGCAGTTAATTTGTGGAGAAATTAATCCGTTTTCAGCATGAATCACAGCCGAACTCTGTGGCATTGTTTGAGGCAGTGAGCACTCCTATCTTATGTCCCCAGATATTTGCAGGTCACTGCAGAGGAGAGGATTTCAATTTGGTCACTGATGTTGGATCAAGAGCAGAAAGGCACAAAAGAAGTCTTTGTGCCAGCAAGGAGCTCGTTGGAAATGGCGAATATTATCTTGGGAAACTTTCGCAGCAGTCAACGCATGGCACATCATCGTGACTCTTATGAGCTGCTTGTCATGGAGGGAGGCTGAAGGCCACACCACAGTCAAACTGAACAAACTGTAATTGGAGCTGTCTCTATTTGATACCGAGCATTTAATCTGAGATCATTAATGCAGTGCCATTTAAAAAGCCTCGGCATCCCCGGAATATTGAGAAGGTGACATTTAAAAAGCCCCCGGTTCTCCGTCAGCACCAAATATTTTGCCAGTTGCTCAAATGAACTCACTGATGATTTGCCTTTGGAAACAAGCTGTACAAAACAATGCTGCTAATTTCATGGAATTATTCACTGGGCAAGGTTAAGCAAAGGCACAATTGACTGCTCTTGTCCTTCTTTTGCTAATGACTTTAAAATAATAGCACAGTATCCAAGGATGTGAATGTAAATGTCCTTGTGGAATGGCTCTGCAACTTGATTGGCATTCTCTGTACACTGAGCTCAGACCTCTCACCTACATTAAATAGTGTATTCAGTCACAGCAAAGACATTACGGAATCAATTTTCAACCACTAGAGAAAGAATGAATATGAAAATGGCCATTTCATAGGGGACATGCTCTCAGATGAACTGCTGACCTCTGTATCTCAATGTCAAAACTGAGAGGAGCTTCTGCTCTCATGTGCACACACACAAGCTACATTCTCATGTTAAAGAAAATATTGGCAAAATAAGATGAACTTTTAGTCTTTGGCTCTTGTTTGTTCCCTGTCACCATTTTATTTTTCTAAGTTATACTGTCAATTTTTTTTTTTCTGAGCAGGTGACTTCTGCAACTTGACTAGTCATCCTGCTAAAAGTAGGTAACAAACTGTTTCAGCTCTATGATTGGGGATGTGGCTATGAGAAAAAATGGCTCATTACCATAACTCTGCAGAACTACATCTGTCTGAGTCAGGTTTGCATCTACAATTTGCGGTACAGTGACTGTCTAAGGGGAAGTCTGAGACCGCTGCTGTAGGCAATGAGTCATGTGCGAACAATTCCAGTTATTTTTAAAAAATGTGTTGCAACTATTTAAGTTGAAAAATACTGATAACTTCTAAGATATAAATTTTCAATGCTAGATGAGTAGTTTTTTGTTGACATGAACATTCCCCAGAACATGTAAAAAATTTTGTACACTGGTAAAAAAGCATAAAAATTGATGCGCATAGCAGTTGCAAAAAGATTTATTTTTTCTAAATTCCCCATAGCTTCCCTAAGCTGAAAGCTCCCTCTCTAGATTCATGCTGAACTATGAAAAGTTAAATCTTCCCGAAAATGATTTCCTACCTTGGCATTGCTTCCTCCTGCTTGTTGGTAATATCTCATTTGAATTTTCACCTTGCCACCGAGCTGCATAGAGGTGGCCATTGGTTGCTGATTGATGGGACAAGGTTTTAGGAGTCAGAATATTAATAAAGCCTTGAAATTTGCATCACCTGGCCTTTCCAAATGACGTCTATGAATAAGCCATACTCCTAACAAGCTGATTAAGGGTTGAAGCCATGAAAAGAAGGTGAATTGGACAGAGTAGTTCATCTTCTGCTCTCCAGACAAAAACGATGGGCAATGATGCAAAATTTTCTATGTCGATAGTTGACATGGAGAGAGTCTTATACCTTCAGGTCAAAATATGAATTTACCAATTACAATCTCTTTATGGAGTATCACATCTATAGCGTTATCTTGGAAAGTTGTTGAATATTCATACATATTTGGATATTGTCCTATTCTTTAAAATAGTGTGCGGCAAGGGAAACAAATTAGAAAGAAAAGATAAAGAGGACAGTTCCTTGATTCACTTGTCTGTATTTGATACTTTCAGTTTACCATGGTGTCCACAATTCAGAGACTCCTAAAACTGTTACTAATGGCTGCCTGTGGGTTTCTGCCAATAGAGGTTTGTTTTTTTTTAAAAAGATGTATTTTTTCTCTTATGTACAAAAGGGATGTAGTGACCTTATGTTATCTAGCAGATGAACATTGTGCAGCAACAAGTGATTTCACACAGTCACATAAAAAATGCTTCTTTGTCTCTTATTACAATAGTTTAAGAGAAGTGTAATGGAATTTTTATACCAGTTTTGGTTTAAATTTTAAAAAGTATAAGAAGTAAGACCTAATCTGAATGGATTTTGAATATGTACATTGCAATATGTCGAATGGAGTTTGAGTTTGAGTTTAGTTTGTTTGAGCTTATTTTCAAAATGGTTGATAGAATAGCATTAAAAAAACTAATGACAAAAGTAGAGAAGATTTCTTTCGGTTGATGTTCTTCATCTTATGATCCCCCATGAAGTAGTGAAAAAAATGGACCAAAATCAAGCCTTTGTTGCAGCCATAAATCCTTGTTTTACATCAGCACTGAACTAGTGGAGCTCTACTCTTTGGGTCCCCCTCATTATGACACCCAAAAAGAACAAAAGACACAGGCCATAAATTAATTCACCAACACCTGCTGCCAAAGGCACAGAGCCTCCATCAGGATTCAGTAGAATTAATTGCAATGCATGAAAGAGGGAAAAAGAGTACACAGCAGCAACATACATACATGCTGTTCACGCGACCATTTGCGGGAGTTACTGAACCGTTACAGAAAACCCTTTTGATAAGGTTTAATTAGCATTCATTTACACCGTTTTTCATGTTTGAAAGGTGATGAATTGTATAATTAAAGGGTTCACAATGTAAATCAATGGAGCAGAAAGAGAAGAGGTAATTAAACAATGCCATGGTCGCCTCCTTAATGCTACAACTTTCATAGGAGGCATTGGGGCGCACTATGCCCAAACATTTGTTGACTGTATTACTAAAGGAATATTGACACAAATGCCACTTCATGAAAAGGAAACCCAATTAGTGCTTCTTCATTCATATTAATTCAAAAGATGCTGGAAAGCAATTGTGATTTAATAGAAGATGTCTCCCTTGGTGTAAGGAGTTTATATTCATTTAACAAGGGAGTATTTTATATTTTAATTAATATTGCAGATTCTTAACAGTGCCTTTGTAGTAAGAAGAAAGGTCAGATCTTTCAGTAAAACAAAACAGTCTTCTCATTTTATGGAGTACTCCACTTTCTATTTTCAAGCTTGAATGTTGAGGGAATATTGTAGCTCTGCAGTGCACTGCCGGGTTCATGTTTCCAGTCTTATTCTGGATCTCCCTTTCAAATCAGGCTTGCATATCCTCCATTCTCCCCGGATTTCGGACATGTTAGAGCTATGAAAAGCTGCAAATGCTGATGTGACAGACCTCATTTGCAGTCCTTGGTCTCTGTGCTCTGACTCACACCCTTAGGTGTTCTGCCACTTGAGCAGACTAAGATAAAGCTTCCCTTTTTTTTTTTGTTTCTCTTTTTTTTGGCCCTCTGCCTTAGCGCCTCTTGGGATTGCTGAGGCTGGTTGCAGCGGTGCAGATGTGTGGTAATTGAGTTTATGCTGGGCCGTTTAAGGTGGAGCTGCTACTCTGCCCCTTAGTCGAAGCTATTCCCCTAATTTTACCTCTCTGTCAGTTATAGCCTCAGGAAATGTGGAAAACTGGGGACTACATGGTTGAGTTTTACCCTTATTTAGAATTATGTATGACACTGGCTTTGCTCTCATTGAGATACTTCCACCTACATCTTCTTCTCACATTACAGCCCACTGTGGCAACAAGATTAACCACAGGCTTAAATTCAGACATCCTCACAATTGCCTCTATAGTTTTCACTGTACCATGACCAATAATTGCTACGTGCCAAATTATATGATTACCTGGTTTGTTCTTATGTTTTCTATAATCTTACTATTTACGATTCCTTTCTGTTGAAGATTTGAATTGATATAAGAGCTCAAGGTTGATTAAGAATAAATAATAAATGGGAATGAGGAGATAGTGGGAAAAAGATATTGAGGGAAACTATACAAGAGGTGATTCTGTAGAACAAAATCATTATAAAAATCTATTTTTATGAAGTACTGTTTGCAGATTTGTGGCCATATACAGGAAGAAATTGGAATATCTGCTTCGACGAAGCTTGTTTGACAGCTGAAAAATAAATTTTGAAAGTACCAACCTTAAACCAGATAACATATTTTTCATTAAGCCTATATTTATGCTTTAACATGTTTTTTTTTTGTTTTGTTTGGTGTAATATTCTAATCTTACATGATGTGTTTTCATTAGCTGTAAGAAGAAAATTGTCATACTTATTAGAAATAAAGACTTGAAAATGTCATTCTGGGTTCTTAATTTATGAATTTCTGAAATAAATTAACTTTTCAGTAATATTTTAAAGAGGTGGTATGTGTTTTACAAACACTTAACATCATTTCATAGCACAAACAAGTAACTGCGTTACTTTTAGTTGTTATAAAAATGCTGTATTTATTAAAGAATTTGACATCGTATTGAGTCTCTGTCTCTTTAAGAACTTCCTACTTTTTCTGACACACCACCTTCAGTGTGTCACTTTAACTACAATAATAAAATGCATAATAAATTTAATTCGATATGCCTGTACATTTCTTAGCATGCAGTGTGTCTCCATTAGAGTCTTGAGCCGACTTCAAACTCCAATCTTTTGAACCGTCTTCAACCCTAGTCTTCAAGATCTAATGTTCTATATTAGAGCAACCCTGCTTTAATATACCTGAATCCAATTAACGGCACGTCACCAGATCTTTGCCAAACTTGATGGCATGCCTATGATATAATTCAATGATTTGATTCAGCAGCGTTGGAGCAGGGATTCATCTAAAACCTGCAGGGCAGTAGATTTCAAGGACTACGATAGGAGACCCCTGCTTTCAACTCTTCAGACATCTTCTCAGTGCAGTAAAATCTTGATGGATCATGTTGGAGCATGTGCTGGTTTCTGGTGGTCTATGATAATTTCATTGCCCAGTCTGAGTTACTATTTTCATGTACAGATACACATAGATGGTGAAGGAACACAGATGAAATGCTGATAGTCACTGATTAAAGTGTAACTAACCCCCAAATCAACTTTTCTTTTTGAGGATAAACTGTCTAAATATGTTATCTAGCATTCTATCTTTATGTTTCTGTGCAAATTTGGCCATTTTTATGTGAATTTGTTTAGCTCTGCAACATTTTACTTGACACCATCACAATGCTGGCCTCCTTCTGTTGAACGATGCCTAAGCAGTTGAATTTCCCTATTGGTTGCAGCAGTAAAGCTTGGTAAAACTTTGTCACAGTTGAGTATAAAACCATCTCGCTCAAACAGCACCGCCCGCCTGGTGGCGAGTCAAGAGATGGAATAACGACTAGAGCGTGACAGATAATGTTTTCATTTTGAAAAATAAACCAGACCCAATTTCCTCTTGAAGCATAAACCTAATTCTGAAGACATTTTTTTCTGAAAAGTTGTTTGTTTTAGGGTTAAGACCATGCATAACTCACGTGCTGTCTTCTCTTTGCTTCTTGGGTTTAGGGAATACAAGCAGAGGACAAAGAGATGCAATAACAAACTTGTCAAAATTACAGCAAGCAAACCAGCTGTTCTGTGTCATCCTGTGTATATTTAGAGGCAACGTGAAACCTTTATTCTTTGCACTTAAAAATGAATTCAACCAAAACATGCAATGCTGCGGGTAATTAACAAGGCTACTCTCTACACAAACCAATCTTTCAACAACAGTTTAATTGACCTTCTGTGAGCTTCTTGCAATGGTAATTGCCTCAATTTGTGTTTGCCTGTGAGTAATCTCTATATTTTTCTGTAATAGGATTGGCTTCTGGCTGCCTGCATTATCTGATTTAAAAGCTGCAGTCTGGGAAATAAACAAGAAGCAAGAGATTGAAGATACAAAAAAAAAATATAATATCTAACTTCTTTGTAATTATTTGTCATAATTCACTCTTTCATCTAAGTTTGTTATCCATTACAGTGATATTTATCTTCTTGTAAGGTTTTGTTTATCTCTTATAATGGCTGAATGCATTGTTTTGTGGATAAAACTCAGGGCAGGCTACATCAACACACCACACAACTGCAAACCTATTAAGACAATCAATTACCTGACAGGTCAGACAATTTGAACTGTAATCAGAGATGCAGCCAAAAATCCCATGTTTACCTCAGAGTTGCTAATCACAGGTCCGGTGGGGGAATCTGTTAACAGCAAAAGTATTATTAATACGCACCACAAATTTGGACTTTAAAGAAAAGCAGTAGAAAGAAACTATTTTCAGAAACCCATAAAAAGTCTCAGTTGCAGTTTGACATAAGGTATTCTGGTCAGATGAGACTGAAATTTAACATTTAAAACATACATTATTACATTAGCTTTTTGGTACATTATGGAACTCATAGATTTATGAACATCACCATAATATTACTACACACTCTTCCAGAAGGTCTTTGCCATGTGTTTCTCTCCTGCTCAGTCCAGCTAGCTTAGCTCTTCTCATATGGAACTAGCTATGTTTTTATTGACCATAAAATTTAGCAAATTGAAATTATGAAAAATACATTTGCTTAATAGAAACACAGCAATTAAAAAAAACAAAAACAAAACACGTTTTGGTTCTTTTCAGCCATTTCAAAACTACAATGAAATATATATTTTTTTATATTTTTTGACAGCAGTAGCATCATGACTTTTGCTTATGCTAGTATCGTGCTCACTTTCAGCTCCTTGTAGACAAAACCATACTGTGTTTTGAACAGTATTAGTACTTGAGCAGCTTTGCATTGTTTTTGCTGTTTTTGTTTTGGGGGACATGTAATCCAAATGCACTCAGTGACATTAGTATTAACTGCTATTGAACTACAAAAATGGCCGAACAGGTTGCATTTCACAATGTTCAGACTGGAATATGGAAACCACTGTACAGAATACAATGCACCAATCCACAGCTTTTCTTCCAATCAAAATTCAAGTACATTAAAGTAATGTATTTGGAGTGGTATTGATCAAACAAGTGTTTTTAACAAAATTCTGTTCTGAATGAAAGAGCTCTTGCATACAATGTGTATTCATGTAAAATGTGTCAGCATGAGACTTTTTTATGGGTGGAAGAGATAGTAAAGGCTCATTAAATCAGCCTTCACCTTTTCAGAGAGATGACAGGGCTGCTCATTCAGGTGGGCTTTCTACCTGTGGAACCTGGTCAACTCTTAAGGAGATGAGAAAAAAGGAAACAATGGCTGTGGATTCAGTATGACAGAGGAGCGAAATTTATGTAGACAAAGAGATGCTTTGTATGTAGAAAAAAACTAACAAACAAAAGAAAAAATGTCTTCGTCAATCGGGCCTTAGGATTAATTTTCAAAGCAACAGCCTGAATTTAACACTACTTTATTGTTGTAATTTTATCAGATCAGGTAGTAAAAAGGGGTTACTGTAACCAAAAAGTTCAAGTTTCTTTCTCAATTTAAATATGGGTGTGCAACATAGGTCATGACGAAAAGAACATGATCCTGGATTCAAGGAGCATCAGTAAGCTTCCTGTATACATTGCTTGGGCTCTCCTTAAGAGATGAGAAAATGAGCTTCTTCAACTATGGGGAGTCTAGAGAAGAGTTGCTGCTTCTCCAAATTAAACCAATTAGCTGAGATGGGGCTATGCAACTCCAGTCCACAAGAAGGACATGTACTACAAGTTTTAGAGGCTAATTGAAGGCCTGCTAGTAAACCATTCATTTCTTGCAAGTTTACTAAATCAGGGGACATATAAAACATGCAGAGCAATGTCCTTTGAGGGCTGACATTGAATATTATGTCAGCCCTCCTTAAGGACTCTCCTGGTTTTCCAGGCAATGAAAAGAGACCCTTTAGCAGACTTAGAACTCACTGGAGGGAATACCTTTTTCTCCAGGTCACCGTGGGAATCCCCATGCGAAGTCTGAAAGTGTGACTGGAAAGAGATTTGACTAAGATTCACTTGTAAGCCCCTCTGCTGAAACCCAATCTTAGATGAATGTAAAGCAATGATAGATCTAGGGATTACTTGGTTTTAAGAGTGCTTGGGAATCAACATTGGGGCCTGCAGTAGAAAGAAGGCGAATGACCTGCTGGCCAAGAACCATATCCTTATGAAAAAAAATTGCAACTACAATGAATCTGATTTCCCTGTTAGCTGCCCATTGTTCTTGCACATGAGATCATAACTCTGATCATTACTCAGATTTGGGAAAAGGTCGAGCACTGGCTGGAAAAGGTGAAAACAAGAAGTTGGACTGAAAATGCTGGAAGGCTGAAAGACTTTCTATTGCTGGTGAATATCGTACATACAGGCACACAGTCTGATAATGACTCACTCTTCAAAAGGAATTTCAGTTGCACCAAAGCTTACAAACATCAGCTATTAGCCCTGAAGAAAGAGCTGTTTCATACCTGCATGAACCAACTGCCACATGCTGGGTTAGGAGATTTGAGAAGTAAAATAACTTCAGAAATGTACCTGCAGTTTTCTCTGTGTGTGTGTGTGTGTGGGGGGGGTGGGTGGGTGTGTGTTTAAGGAAAACTAAATAATACAAGAAGGTGTAGGTCTCCCTGAGAGATGTTACTGCAGCATGAATAAAATAATACAATAAATCCACTTTACAGCAGCGAGTTTTGAAATACAAAACTCTTTAACCAGCAATTTGATTTTATGACAATTTTTATTCATGTCTCTAAGGTCTAATAGAGGAGCTGTTGAGGTGGCATTTACTGCCTCCCTGAAAGATTTTATTGTGCGTTCTAGCTTTGATTTTCCAGCAATATACTGTATGTTTGCTTAATTGATCCAATCAACAGGGAATGCTTCCGTAAGATAAACTCAGTGGAGATCCTGAGAGTTTAGATTTGATTTACTGAATCTTTTCCTGCTACTAAGTCATAATGAAAGCAATGTGGCTCACATGGGGTGTCACACTGGATGTACATCCAGAGTGAGGCAGATTCTGCAAACATGAAATCATTGTGTGCTGTCACTCAACTGAGGAAAGGTAAACATTCCTCATGTGGTTCCCATTTTCCACACGTGATAAAGTATTTTGTTCATGTGATTCATGGTTTATTCAATATGGGATCACATGTGTCACACGTCATCACATATTTCTCAGATGTGCACCACATATGATCAGATTTATTTCCATTTAAAGATTGGGTGATATATAAATTTAGTATATTTCGGAAATCTCGCGAGATGTTTTCAAGCCCATCCCCCACTCTAGATCGAAGATTCTTCATTTCTCGCCGTTGGACAGTTAAGGACGGAAAAAGAAGGAAAAAAAGGCGGATAGCTGAGCGTTTTCTTTCTCTTTTTTTATGGATAAAGTGGATTTGAAGAGTTGGCATTTTTTCCCCCGAACAAAAGGTAAGAAATGTTTTCTTGATTTGAATCTCGAGGTGTATCGAAAATGTTTACACAGCAATATAAATCTGGAAAGTAATACGTACTGATAGTGATGTACCGGTGAACTTCTCCTTAGTACTAAAGTCATGCTAAGCTAGCCAAACGTTAACTGAATGTTTGAAGGCGTTATCTTAAGTCCTACAGCTCCCAAAACAAATTAGTGCGGATTTGTTGCTTCGATGCTTCACTACTTAAACTTTACCTCGGCAATTTTTTTAATGGGGGCACAACATACGGCAGCTGTTTTTTCAGTCAAACTTAAAGATGAGGACCGTTATAATAAAACGGCCATTTCTCCATCCTCCCTCGTGTCTGGAGCGCGTGCAGTCGTCAGCGTCAGATGTGTGAGCTCGCTATTATGTGGACATTCTCCCAGTTGAAAAATATAAATTTACCTGGTACTGCTTTTAACACTGCGTGATTTTTATTTTAATTGCCAAGAGAATCATAGTTTTTATCAACTGAAGTGTTTTTTTTTTTTTTTTTTAAGCCTGACACAGGATAGTCTCCAAACACCTTCGCTTTATTTAGACGAAGCTCTAGCTTGCAATAGCAAATCGCAAACATGGTTTTAAATATTCTGCTATTAGAGCAGAATAACCCAGTTCAGGTTTGAAGAGTCTAGGTGTTGTAGTTTTTAAACTAGAGTCTATTAAAAGATGCGGAAGGTAGTGATAAATTAGGTGGAATCGTCCTTTAGCCATTTCCTGAATCGGAAGCTAGAATTGGAAACCAACTTCAGCTTCGTTTTATTTAGCAGAGCAGAGCACCCCATGACATTCTGGTAAGTTACATGCTAATGTAAAAGTAGGACTCTCCTGTGTGTGTGCAGGTGTGTGTGCGTGTGTATGTGTACATAAAATGTAGTCAAGATCATATGAGCGTTGTTTTATTAATTTTTTACATTTAGTTTGAGGCCAGTGGTCCAGTGAAGCTCAGATGAGGAATGAATGAGACAACACAGAACAGCCAGAGACCAATTCACATTCCGCACTGGAGAAGGAAAACTCCCCGCCTGAGCATCACCACCCACAGCACCTTCACCTGTAGTTACTGCCAAATATAAGAAGAGCCCTATACAAGCCACCAATGCCAACATGTGTGTGTTCTTACCCTCCTTGAAGACATTAAGGAGACTCAGAGGGTTCACAGCCTCATGCTACAGTCTCTCCTGAAACAACGTGAAGGACCAGTCGCTGAGGTTTTACCCGAGGTTTTGTTTTCCCTCTCTGGACTGGCACTGACCGTATTAAACCCATTTCCACACACGTTTATTGTCTGAGCCTGATTTGGGGCAAATCTGTATGATGTCATGCTCAGATGTTAAAAAGTTGTTTCTGGTTCTCAACAGTTTCAAACAAAAGTAAATAAGTTGTTGTTTTGTTACATTTTATAACTCCATACTAAAGTTTACTTTAGTATGGAGTTATGTCTTATAAAATTATATAAGATTGACATGTGACCTCATATTCATCGTGAAAAGTGAAGAATATGAAGAATTTGGAAATATTCATGGTAAGAAAATGTGGTCCTATTATTTTATAATTGTATATATTTTCAACTATTTCACACCTGTTGCATGTATTGCAAATCTGTATACCATGTGACCCACATGGGTTTCACATATCTTATGTGTCAATGTGTATCACATGTGATACACACATGAGACGTAATGCAGGTGTGATATACGTGGGATGCCACATGGGAATCAGATGTGATTTTACCACAAAACGTTCCAAAATCACACGTATACATGTGATTCACATTATTCACACGTGAAAAGTTGTGTGAATCACGTGCAACTCTCACATGTGATTTTCATGGGATTTTTTTGTAAGGGGAATCGTAACCCCCAAAAAATTGCTGTTGCAAAAAAAAAAATCGCAATCATAGGATTGTATGAGATATAACTTTAAAAAGTATCACATAAATCCTGTTTGTATTTTTCCGCAAGTCCCATAAGGTACAAGGCGAGCATGAGAAAGACGGTATTTGTGTGCAGGAAAACTAAGACTGCACAACGCCATCAGGCCCACAATAACACATGGTGGCAGCATAATTCTCTGCTTGTCCCCGCAGAGTCTTAGCAGGGACAGTTTGCCGGAGTTTTAACATCTCAGTTAAATCTTTTTTTTTTTTTTTTGCAATTTTAAATGGGTCTAGAATAAAGTACTCCGAAGCTTTGCTCACATATGTGACATTTATTCTGGAAAATCAACTGAAAAAGCTCCACCAATGACTTTTTCTGTTTCTCTTCATTTTAGTATCAGACAAAATGACACGGACTAAGCAAACTGTTCAACGTAGTCCCCAGGTCTGCATTGTTGTTTGATCATACGCTACTTTTAGGTCTCTGAGACCCCCCTCGGACTAGAGCTGTCGCTAAATCGTAAAGGAAAACCACTCAAACTTCGTTGAATTGAGCTGTGCTGCTGGTGCCAGAGGAAATATAATTTCCCTATTCTGATGCTTAGCTTGAAGTCATTTTCTCCTTTCCCCTTCCCTTTTCAATTCTTTTAGCGTTAACAAGCAATTAAGTTTACCTAATAAAGTGGTTGGTAGTGACACCAACCTCATTTGTGTTTAAAATGTGGAAAAGTAAGAATGAATACACAGATGCAACAAAACAAAAGCAGGAAGAATAATGAATGTGAAATACATTGGAAAAAGTAAAAAGAATCTTTCAAGAAAAAGAAAAAAAAAACAACTAAAGTTCAACAGAACCCAGCAAATCTGACCCCCCAGATTTATTACAAATTACCAGACTTGCTTGGCATTTTGTGGGGAGACTGATTTGATGCACTGGGGTCTTGTAATTAAGGTGCTTTGCTGCTTTGCACATTAAACCTTCCAAACCTCACTCAGGTTGGGATTATTACCATCTTCCGAAATGCCAGTTTAATTTACTGATATTCAAATTGTTCACTGCTCTTTCATGACCTCCAGTTTGAGCTCTGAAAGTCTTTAAAGGAACAGAAAGCTGATTACATTTTTTTTTTTTTGTGAACTGCTGGTTTCTTCATTATATTTAGACGAGAGTAACAAAATTCTTTTTAGTATATGCATCTTTTTAAAACTATCTTTTCATACCTATATTCATTGTCCAATTCTTTTCTCCTAGGGACATAAGAAATGGCCTTATGTGATTTAAGATTTGTAACAATGCTGCAGAAATGCAGGATGAGTTCTGAATGTAAAATGATACTGAAATTAGCCTGTTTATTTACAGAGTTTATCTTCTGCATAAAATCACAGCTAATGAAGGTGTCCTGAAATCCACTCCTGACTGTAAAGAAGCCTACTGTGAACAACAGCTGACAGTGAGTAGAAATGAAAATATTTCTTTCTTGCTTTGTTTTGTTTTGAGCTGCGCTCAGACTTCCAGTTGCGTTGAGATCACACTAATAAGTCGTACTCTTGTGTTTGTTTTCTGTCTCTGATGGGTTGTCTACTTTATTTCTTTATATGGCCCCTTTGAGAAATACAGACCCTTTTTATGGTTCCTCAATTTGCTCCCAACTCTCCAATCAAACAGTGGACACCCTGCAGGGGGTGGGGGGTGGGGGGGGGGACTGCTGTGCCCACACAACGCGCAATTGGCATAGTGGCTCCAAAGGTGGCTTAGTGTACGACTCAGCATAGTTAATATGAGCCTTGGACTCAAGAGCGGGATGAGTACCTCTCTTGGAGGATTTCTGCGGGTAAGCTTAAAAACACTTTCCATATGTCTTTACATAATACAAGTCAAAGTGTCTTCTGAAAGGAGTTTTAAAGTGCAAGCTGAATCTATCTCTGCGACCCCTTTCAGGTCAAACTTTAATGAATCATTTCATCCATTCACATCAATCCAGTCCACCTGTAGAAACCAGAGTGTGTGTGAGTGTTTTTAGATCATGTTGCTGGGACGACCGAACCAAAACGTCATGGCTTGCAATCCTCTTTCTTATTAGCTTATACTCTTGTATGTATTTGCCTGTATTTTCCTCACATTTGATTTTATTGTACAACAACTTGATCAGTTTTTCCGCCATTTTAGAAATAAATTTTCTTAATAAAATGATATAACTGAAAGCATAAAGCGCTCTTATTAAGTTGATAGTTTGTGTTTACAATCCACAGGCAAAAATCTGTATTTGTTTGGCTCCATCCACAAACTGCTGCTGGCTTAAAGATCGTATTTAAACACCTCCACACAGGATACAAGTTCAAGAACATGTGGGTGCAAATTCTCGGCATCTTGTATTGATATCGGGACAAAAGTAGTGATTACTGCAGAGAACAAGAATTATTTTGTTAAGGGGAAGTGAATGTGTGATACGTATGACGTTAAATGCAGGTTAGATGTCTAGAGGCGATCTGCTTGCAAATGAGCAAAAACCTCTGCTCAAAAATAAAAAATGAGTGCACTGCATTCCAAGCAAGTTAAAACCAGATATCAAAACTCCACAAAACCAAATAAGATCTTAAAATAGGCATGTTAGAAACAACAGAGAACAAAGAGAAACCTGAAGTTTTTATCATGGGGATAATAGCGACTGACCGGATGCAGACGGTTTGGGCCACACCAAGACTGACTGTGAGGGAAAACCAGAAATCATAGAAGAAAAAGAGAAGGAAAGCTAACCAAAGATCATTTTTAACTGAACAAAAATCACAGAAAACAAAATTATTGTGTAGAGGAAATCCAGAAGTAAAATCACAGAACATTATTTGTTGTTCACATTTCAAACAAATTGTGTCAGAAATGACACTCTGCTCACCTCCTCAAGAAGTGAACTGTAAAAATAAAATTACAAATATAAATTTGAATTGCCCTCTGCCTTCTACAAACTACTCCCAGTTGTGAAAAGTTCAAGAAGTGGGGATAGTTTTGAGAGACCCTGTAGCAGTATAACTTGGCTCCAGATTTCACAGTTCTGTCAAAGCCTGTGTGTTTGTGTGATGTGTTGTAGGCTTTTGTTTTCTCTCCATTACTTTTTAATAAATTTTTCCAGTGTTGTCAAATTAAATCAAAGAACATGAATGACAGCTGCTGTATGTGGTTTCCTTTTTCAAGTATTTTCTCTAGCAAAACTTACTGGTCTGCCTTGGAAAAAAATGCAATAATGTTCACCAGCTTTAAAAGCTGAAAAAAAACCCAAAAGAAAACATGAGACAACAGCGCGTTAGACTATCCAGCCCGTGTAAGAATCCATCTGCGAATCATGTCAGTTGAGTGATTTTCAGAAAAAAAACCTTGACAAAATTGAACAAAGGGGGAAAAAAAACTATGACTGTTGACTCAACCCGTTGGAAAATCATAGAAGAAGCTGCAAGTTATTTATTACTAACTTAGCATTATTGCAGTATAGTTTTTATTGTTTGTTTGCTTACTTTAACAAGCGAGTACGTATGTCTTTCTGGCATGAATTGTGTGTTGTTTTAAAGTTTTACTCTACCGTAATGCTTTATGGTTGCTTTGTTAAAACCAAGGTACTGCATGTTTCTTGCCATTATCCTTCTTAGCATTCCTGCTGCACAACTAAGAAATGACTAAGGGAGCAGAAATAGGGACTACTTCCTCTTACCTTTCCTCAGTGCCTGCTTACCACCATGTACAAGAGTAGTTTCTAAATGTGTGTGAGGGCGTGTGCATGCGCGGCAACAGTAAGATGCGGTGATGTGATTATATGTGTGGCTTCAATTTTCTCTGCACTCCTTCATTTTGACAGCTCAACAGATTAAGCCACGGGAAGCAAACAGTGTCGTTTGGTTTTACACATACCATCTGCACTGGTTGGAACACACCAAATGAGGAGAGATCGAAGGTGTTGGCATCAAAATGCAGGAAAAGCCTCTGCTCACTAACCACTAGTGAGCTCTTATGTATCTAAGAGTCCAGAATGGAGGATGTTCAACTTCCTGGGTGGCTTCCATGACACTACAAATGCCTGTGGTGGCTGAAAGGCACAACTAAACCCAGCAGTGTCTTACAATACATAAACATATTGCATTTCACTTGCTTTAAAATCATTCATGCTCATGTGGCAGTGATATACTATTACAAAAAACTTATTTTCCACTTAGAAATTAAGTTTGCTACAATGGGTATTCTAATTTTCTTAGAGACACCTGGAACAAAACTGTGGCGTATGCTTTTGATTCTTAAATTTTTTTGCTCATTTTTTGAAAGATTTTTTTTTGTAATTGTCATCAGTAACACTAACTGCATGGTCAATTGTTTTTGCTTTTAACTTCTTCTGACTTCGAAGATTTCCTGATAATTTCACACACAAAAAAGAAAAAAAAAACTGATTAAAGCAACTCATGGAAGGGATCAAGATAGCTGATAAGGCCAAGATTACTCTTAAGTATGTGAGTAAGTGAACATTATATCGAGGTTTACAGAAGGAAAAAGCTGTAAAAGATTCTTCAGTTCTCAAAGTGAGTAGGAAAGTGTTCCAGAGCTTTGGGTTGGAGTTAAAAAGCTCTTTCATCTTTATTTTTTTTTTATCTTAAACATAGCACAACCAGCAGGTCCTGGTCAAAGGTCAAAGGATTTAAAGATAGTGTTCAAATAATATCAAGCAATACTTGCATATAAAATAAGCAGCACGAATGTACTCTACTACAGGTTGTACTGAACTCTTGTAGTGTTAGTATTGGATGTTTCTTTGTATTATTAATTTTAAATGTTGACTTCTAGAACACCAAGTAGGGACTGGTTCTGCAAATTAGCCTTTGACTATAGAGCGAATGAACAGGAATAGAGCTTTAAAAGCAACATTGTTTTGTGCTCGCATATATTTAGTCAAAATGTAAAGGTGATATTCTTTAACTGCTAAACTAGAAGGAATAATCTAATGTAATTTTGACATATGGCTGCTTTCAGTGCCGTTCCATCTTAGCCTTAACAGACATAAACATGCAGTAAATAAATCGATTTTCAATCAGTTTTTTGCACCAAAGAGGTAATAATAATAAACGCGTTTTCACTGAGGCTCTGTAAGAGCCATATGAATGAAATAAGTAATTATTGATATGACAGGCGCATGCGGCTTTGACACCTGGGTGGTGGATGTGTCGATGTGGCTGTCATCAAGTATGAATGGGAAGGTCACTGGTGTGCTGCTGGCTTTGTGTGTATGAGGAAGCCGATGAGCGGCGTGGTCAGTCCTCGCAAAGTTTGGAGCATGATAATCAAATGGAATAAATCGATAATTGTGACAGAACAAAGGACTGGTTGATACATGGACAGATGATGTTCCCCGAGTTAACCCAGTACGTCCCTCTACCACCTTTAGTGTTTTATAATAATAAAACATGTTTATTATTATTATTATTAACTCTGGTGCAAAAAACTGATTTGAAACTCAATTTAACTGCATGTTTATGTCTGTTAAGGTTGAGATGGAACTGAATATGAAAATGGTCCTTTAAACCATTCAGACCAGCACAACAGAGACACAATCAAAACTGTCAGATGACTTATTATCCACGATAATAACTCAGAAGTAGTCCAGATAGTTTGGATGTATTTTTATTTCTTTTCTACTTATGGAAGGTTTCTGTTTATATCATAGGTTTGTGGTGCCTTTCTATACTAAATAAAAACATATAAAACATATATGATATTTCACAACCAGATATTAACATTCATGGAAAAACCTTATAACCTTGAATTAAAGCAGAAAGTACGGCGGCCACCACAAGAAGGGCTTACAGTATTCAATTATGCCGCATGAACTGATCAGTAAATTATTGCGAGGGAACGCAAAAGTTTTGGGAGGGAACTCAAAAATATTACGAGGTAATGCAAAAGAAAAAAAATTCCCCATGTCCCCTCGAGGGCTCTGTAAGTAAGACACCAAAACAACCTTACAAAAGTTCTGAAAGTTGTTAATCTCATATTTGCAAAGTGCAAATATCAGATTTGAGCACTAGTTGTGTCTATTTCTTGGTGAAGACCCAGCACCTTTTACTGTGTAGGCTCCAAAACAACTTGAGTACATTTATCACCTATTCCCTCTTCATTGCAGTCACAGACACCATCTTATTTCTGGGCCTAAATAACAAAACTGAAGCAGATCACACAGCAAACCAGTCAAAAAAGAACGGACACCGGCTGAATAACATGCTTATGCCCCTGGGACACAGGGCAGTAAAGCTCTTCTCAAATGATTGTCCAAGAGGCATCTTTTAGCTGTGTAATTCCTAAAAATCCTTTTTTCAAACAAGGAGTGTAAAAAAAAAAATTGGAGTTAAGGGTTAAGAAAATCTTACCTGTGCTGGCTTTGCTTCACTGAACCCTATCTAGAACGCCAGCTTGCTCATTTATCAAATTCCAGCTCCCACAGCCTGAGTTCATCAGGGCATTGTGCCTGTTTCAGGACCTTTCTTTATTTCTTCTTTGGACTCACTGCCCCAGTAAAAATAGTACACACAAGCTGCTATACTCACATTCAACAGCAATTAAGCAATCGCGTATTAACTTGCATAACTACTTGACATTTCACCATCAGACAAAAAAATCAGAAGATTATATGCACTCATGTTATCGATTAAATCTGTAGGTAAACGTTAACACTCCAAATGTTTTCAAAAAGCTTTTAATCCTAAAAATACAGATAAAGGATGGAAGTGACATGATTATGCTGAGGCTTTATTTAACTGCTTTCACTTCACAAAATATTGTGTAAAAATTGGCAAAGCAAAATCTTTACCTTATGTTAACCGCTAAACAAGTGATATTGGGGTATAGTTGAATGTTTCAACAGCATGATAAAGCCAGAGATACATCAAAGCCGTTTTTTTGTAATGAATAAAGCAGAAAACCTTTAGACTTTTGTAATGGTGCTGATCTAAACCCTTTTGAAAATGTGTGGATTAAGTTGAGTCTGTGTCAGGAAACCACCCAGTTTAAAAGAACTTCACTATTATTTGATACAAGTGTTAGAATATTCAACCAAAAGTGATCCAATAAGCTTGTTAATGGGTGCAAAACAATATTGGGAGTGTATGCACTGTACTGAGATGTTTTTTTTTTTCTTTTTTCTTTTTTCTGGCAGGCTTTTGTCATTTTTGTTTGTTCGTTTCAGATGAGAAAATAGAGAAAAGGGCTGTCCTAGGTAGAGTTCTTTATCGATTTAGCTCCTGCTGTCAGTAGAGAAGATAAAACTGGGCTGCTGTCCCCACACGTTGAGCTTCCAGTCTTTGTGGAAAGTACATGACATATCACCAATCTAACTTTGTCCTTTACTATAGTTTTATACACAGTTTGGTAACCTAAGAGTGTAATCTGCATGAACTGTAAACATATCCATATGGAGTAAAGATCTCAGTCTTTGCACTTTCTACTCTTTTCTGTCTCCACTTGAGTGTAGTTTTCTAACAGAGGGGTGGGGGGACAACATGAGCAATGAGGTCTCAGACAAAGAATAGATAGGTAACCAGGTGGCTTTGTTCTGTATGTGTATGAATCATTGTGTGGGCGTGTGGTAAATTGCAACATGAGTTTTTTTTTTTTTTTTTTTCCTTTCTGTTTGGAATGGGAGAGCAAGAGAAGCGGCTCTCATCAGAGGGTTGTATATTTGTGGCAGTGTAATGGGGTCACAGTGGATGTGCAGGACAGACGGGGTCTCTGCTCCAAAGCCTCAGAAATGGAACGAGCAAGCCGGTAAGCTGGAAGCAGGCAGCAGAGGGGTCTAAATAATGAATTCTTTTTTTTCTGTGCAGCTTTGTGACTATCCCCGCCACCCCATCCGTCTCTAAAACCATACTTGGATATTAAAGGAGCGCCATAGACCCTGCAGTGTTATAGCAGAGGCAGTGATAATGACACAGGAAGGGAGGGGAGAGTGAGGAATGGGAAGCTGGAGTGAAATGGGACAGGCTGAGATGTGGACTGACAGAATGATGTGATACGCCAAGTGTTTCACTGTTAACTTTCCAGAAACGGCAGGTTCTGATTTGTGCAATTATGGCAGAGTTTTCCGGATAGGCAATGACAGGTTGGACCCGCAAAGAGTGGGAGGAAAAACCTCAGCAGAGCTTGGACAGGGACCTAAAATTAGTACACAGAGCTGTCTGTGTTGTCTAAAACCAATACATAAACATACATCGTTACCAGCTAGAGCCAACTCTGACACAATGTTAATCAATCGAGTTAAACCTGAGAAAATTTAGAATAGTCCAAAAAAGAGGATAACACAGTCCAGCGGCTTGTTCATTGAAGTCGGAAATATAAGCATCTGTGTTTTATGACACTGACATGGCAAAATATTAGTTTGTAAGAGGGCATGAATTAATTTTCACACAGGCATCAGAGCATAAAAACTAAATTAGGTTTTGTAAATGAATACACTGAGGCATATTGTTTTAATTAAAGTATCTGCACAGCAGTAAAAAAAAAAATGTTGCTCTTTTCGTTAGAGAAGATCTGAATCAATTGAATCAAGGTCAATTGCTTTTGTTCTCATAAAAATGATGTCAAATGTCACACGATCATAACTGCAGGTATGTACAGTCATTGGAAAAAGAAAGTGTGCCTTCTTTCAATTTCACAACATATTAATAAAAATGATCTTTTACTCATGAGCTTCTACAAATTAGTACAACAGATTCTACACTGTTTATATTTATTAAATGCAATCAAAACAAAGTCATAAATACACTTCAGAAGTATATAGCTTATAAAACTGCCTTCAGCAAAAATAACTTATTGGTTACGTTTGTCAGCATCTCATGTTTTTTTGGGGAGGAGGATTTTGCTTTCAAAAAAAACCTACAAATTGAAAGAAGGTGTTCGATTTTAAGAAAAACAGTGGACCGTTAAACCAATGTCATAATTTCTAGATGTCCATCTTTAGGTCTAGCCTTAAGCCTGTCTCAAAACACAAAGAAATAAATTAAAATTGGAGTCTCGAAACAGCATTTGAAACTGTATTTTGTAACATTTATCATTTTATCGGAGTGCTTTGCCTACTGCTATGAGTTTCTTGTTTGTCAGAACTTCTCAAATTCAGAATAACCCAAAAGAATGTAATCTGATTCAGGAGAAATTGTTGTTGTTGTTTTTTTTGGTTATCACTACTTATTTTATTGAAAAAAAAAAACCCATTTGTTCCTTTGGTTTTCATTTTGTTTTTCTTGCCAGCTTTTTGTTTTTTTGTCTGCGCTCAATCAGTTGATTGTCTTCTGCTGTGATTTGTTTGTCCTTCTTTCTCTCTTCTTTTGTCACTTTAATTTCCTTTTCTCACAATGTTTAAAGATTTTATTGGATTTGGATGTTTTTTTTTTCCCCCCCCAGTTTGTCAAAGGCCCTTTTTATTTGGCCTGCTCTGGTGTGCCTGCCCTCTTTCTATTTACTAATCTTTAATTTTTGGAGTGTAACCTTTCCATGTTTTCTTCATCCTTCTTTCTGAGAGAACCAGTACATTTTATAAATATTGTGCTGTTGTGACTCAGTAGTTTCAGTACACCAGAGTGGCGTTCCAGTCAGCCGCGTCTTGGACCTGGGGACAAAAATCAGATTAGGAAAGTGAAACTCCACAAATATAAAATGGGCTCTGAGTAAGAACTGCATATTTTATTTGACATAACAACAGCTGTGTACCCACCTATGCTAATGTAGAAGCAGATTCCTCTTTGGTCCACTCTGCCTCTCGCAGTGTGCCCTGAGAATATGAGATCCCAGCAGATGGAGCAAAGTGTTCAGGATGTGTTCACCAAGCTAGATCTGGAGAGGAAAGTCAGCGTTTGCTCAGCTCAGAAGCTGCAGCTCATCCATCTTGTTGTTCAGTCCGCTGACACTTGCCAGGTGGATTGACGAGAGTACAGTTCAGAAATTCCTACAGTCTCAGTGTAACAGGCGCTCCGGCTCACGTCTCCCATCTGTGTCTGCTGCTAATTCCAGTGAGAGAGAAAGAAGCTGTTTCTCCAAACTATAATTAGTTTGGAGAAACACTAGAAACCAGTGGAGAAAATAAATCTGTTGGTCAAGTAATTAAAAGTATTTCAAAGCTTTCCGAAGTCTTGGCCAACACAACATAAGTAACAATATTAATAACTAATAACAATGACAAAATGTGAAAGTATTGAAGGTTCTGGGTCCTTAAACATCCATCCATTTTCTTTACACTCTTGTCCCTAGTGGGGTTGAGAGGGCTGCTGGTGCCCATCTCCAGCTAACGTTCCGGGCAAGAGGCGGGGTCACCCTGAACAGGTCGCCAGTCTGTCGCATACTTCTTAAACATGTGTGACACAACTTTCTTTTAGATGTAAGCATTTTTCCTTTTCATAGATTGAAGTATTAAAAAATAAGTTAGAATACCTGACTTATTCTGACTCCGGATATGTGCTAAAACACACGCACCCACACGCACACCCCAATGACACCCCAGCATTAAGTACAGTCAGTTCAAAATTCTTCTTCAATGGAACATGACCTTTAGCCTCAAAGAACATTATTTAAAATGTATAAAGGCCATCAGTCACTGACATGTAATGTGTTGAGTTGAGTCAATGTTTTTGTGAAGACTAATTTCTTCACTATCTGAACCATAAACAGATTTTTATGTCAGTTTTTGCTCTGTAGTGCATTCCAGTGAAGTCACATACTAAATCTAGTAATAACTCCAAAGTAGATAAATATGTTTATCAATTGTTACAAATATCTTATTCAGTGCTACCTAAGTAATTTTCATAAGTATTTTCAATTAATTTTAATTTTGCATGTTGGTGTTTTCAGACACAACCTTTAGGCTCCACAAGACACCCTTTGCCAGGAATGGTTCTTTCCTGACAAAGTGTGTAAGGAAAACCCCTGCATTTTACACCAGGGTGTTTTTGGAATACATATGTGTAGTTTACAACAGTGGAGTAAACACAGTGATCATAGCAGAGAGGAACAACTGTTATGAGTTCACAAGTTCGGAGGAGGAAATAATGATTGACAAGCTGGAAAATCAAATTTGGTTCCCAGCTTGTCAGATGTCCGCCTGCTGCATCGCAGGGGGAGCTCAGTGTTGTGGTCCAACCGATGTGACAAATGGCTGACGGATAACATTGCTGTCTGTGGGCTTCTCCACTTAAAAAAACATTTCCACAAAAATTCTGACCAATGGCTGAGTAGTTCTGCATGCAGAAGGGAGGCAAAATGTTCGGCAAGAAGGAGTGGACACTAAGAGGCTAAAAACAAAACAACGCGATTTTTGTCACGCAATGATGACAATGAGACTTGATTTCAGCAAGGCAGTCCTTAGTGACTCCCACATACATTCAAAGCCAAACAGTCAACGCAATCAGGTCACATGAGTACAGAACGTTCAGTCTCTGCCTGTGTTCCGTGTTTTGCTTTTACGAAACAGTCACAGAGATAAACCCACGCCTTTCTGCAGATGTCCTCCTCCATGTATAGCAGTGTTGCAATTTCCATCCTGGAGTTTTCAGTCATTTGCTTTTGTAGTTACTAAGTGAAAAACCATACAAAAGGACATAATTTCTCACCATGTCAGATGAACATTCCTCAAAAAAAATTCATGACTTCTGTGCATAAAAAAAACGGATGGTGGAAGCAGACTAGTTTAAGCAAAATATCAACCTCGCTGTCCAACTCCATTTTTGCAAAAAAAAAAAAAAATATGGCAAAAAAATTCAATCACACAAAAATTTCCACAGAGCTCCATTAAAATAGTTTGATCCAGGCCTAGTGTGGAGAAGAGGCTGAGGCCTTTCTGCAGATAAAATGACACAGTCTAGCTGAATGACTTCTATGTGGATGAACTGTAGTTCATTTAGATAGTTCGGATGAACTATGTGGAAGCCTTAAGTCTTACGACTGCATCCAGTCAACCTGTGTATGCCTTACCTTGATGACACTGCAGGGCTTGAAATTGTGTGTAAACTCTGTTTAGTCAGGGCATCATTGTGGTGGCCAGAATAACTGTTTTGTAAACCATTAACTGGAGAAATGTATGGTATGGTTGATAAACCAAATGCCATCAATTCACCAAAATATGAAAAAAAGAGAAAATGCCCTATGTCTCCATAATAAATACTTAGATGTTGTAATGTCTGATCAGTTTGTATTCTGTCTAAAGACTCTGCCAGCTGACTTGTAGTCTGTAAAGTTTAAAAGCAGCATTAAACACCAAACCCTAGAGATGTTACTTCAAGATTACCCCAAGGAGGATAATCACCTAAAAGCACTAAGTGAACAAAGAAAACTTACAACCCACAAACATTTTGAGATGAAGCAAGGTTTCATTAAAGGGACTTGATTTTTCTTATTTGCATCTTTTTTATTTTGGATTTTAATTGTATACTTACGAAAGGGTGAATATAGACTACTGTGCAGCCACAAACAAACAATAAAGAACATCGTCTTTTCTTGTAGCCAGCAATTTTTATTCTATTTTAATTGGTTTTTGGACAAGCAAAAGCCTAAGGAGAATTATTCTAGCAAATGCTGATCCAATTTGATTGCTATTTAAAAAAAAAAAAATGTCTGAATAACTGACACAAATAAAACAAACAAAATAGTTAAATGGACATGGTAAATTCTTAGTTTTTTGGGGGTATTTTTGTGTGTACTGTCAAGGTGTGGTTCTTGCCTAAAGAATTCACAAATTACTGCTATACGGGAACATAATGTGAACTTATAAAGAGTTTTCGTCCAGCTAGCAGGCAGAACACGACTGCCGTCATACATTATTAAACAACGCACTGAGAAACTAGCGAGAATTTAGTGCACACTCACACTACATCACTTCCAATCACCAGTGTACAAGCTGAATATAAGCAGCATGGTTTGATTACCTATTCAAAGCATTGCCACTGTGACCAATCAGCGGGGATGCAGAACTCGGTTGACATGAACATGAACTTTGAATACTCAGCTGTCCTCTGTCCAGCCTGCCGTATCTTGTTTTCGTTTTTCTTCCTCCTCCTTTTTGATATCATAGCAGTGCTGGTGACGGAGCGTAGCTCAACTCAGAGCACTCCTCGTTCCTGACAGAACAAATTAAGCTGCAATGACAGATGAAAGGACAAATAGTTCCTGACTGGCACAAAGGAAAGTGCTGTTAATGAAAGTCCCCTTGTTGTAAGAACAGAGTTTTGGAAAAGCGTCAGTGGTAGTGAAGACTGCTATAAATATGCATTTCCTCTGTCAGCTGAGTTTATTTAGCATGCTAAAATGAGGACAGCTTTTTGGAGCTGCTCCCCCTGATAAGTGTGAGAGTTTTGCAGAAGTGGTACGCTGTACAAATGTGTTACATTTTTTAAGGTTTTCAAGCGTTTAAAACTGATAATAAAATGAATTTGTTGCTCCGCCCGTGAGCTAATTGAAGGTGAGGTTAAAGTTTTTTTAGGAGTATATTAAGCAGCTGCTTAAACCGAGAACTGTAATTAATGAGATGACAGCTTTATTAACACGTGCCGAGGAGCGGAGTTCTTGATTAACAGACCATCTGATTTACATCATTGTATGTGTCTGTATAACCCAGCCCGCTCTTTTAAATGAGTTGCAATGAAACTACTTTCCCAGGGGACATTGTCAGAAGCTGTCAACAGCTGTTATAGTACTTTCTGCTTGTCCACTAAAAAACACTCATTGTTCATAGAGTTGACAGCTATTGCAGTGAGTGGGTGGTCGACAGAATGACTACTGCAGTTATGCTTGGAAAAAAAAAGTGTTACGTGAGGCAAGAACATTTTAGTCCTTGTTTTCGTTTAGCATCGTGCCTTTAGCTCCGTGCTGACTTCTTCATAATTTACTGAATTGCATAACAGTGCAGTTACCATTAACACCAGTCAAACCAGATTCCCTCCTCAACTCCATTTTATATTTTTCTAAAGTGGTTCATTATGCCAGTTATAAGCTGCTAGTATTTTACCTGCAGTAGATAATAAAAATTGTGATTTGGTGACTTTCATTTGAACACAGCTTTTGACTCCACCAACTTACTTCTACAGGATCTAATTATTCACATAGTTGTGTTGCCAAAAATACATCCTGTGTGTGTATCTTAAGGATTATTTTTTAAAACCTTTTCACAGTGTTGTCATCCCCCACACCAAGCACCAACAAGTTTCGAGTAGCTGGTGTTGAAATCTCATTCTTACTTTAGTCAAAACAGAAAAAAAAGTACTGATCACAACCATTCCAAAAACTATTTGCCAAAATGGAGTCTTGGCAAAAATGAAAGAAATTATTTCTCTGAAAACTTTTTAAGCTTTCTGGTTTGTGGAAAACATAATAATGTGGCTGTTTCAGCTTGTCTTTAACTCTCATCACGAGTGAAAGCTGCATTGCTTCACTTCCTAACGATGAAATACATCAGTGAACATATTACGTCAATTTCACAAAAAAGCAATTTTCTTTGTGAGCCTCATAAGTAAAAATTTAAGTCTAAAGGATGAATCTCTTCCTTCCCATTAAATTAATTGCCATCATGTACTTTAGTAGACCAGCAGATTCGTGTTTATTTCTCAGATTTATTTTGTACCAATAAAAAAATCACCCTTTAGTTTAAGAATATAAAAATGTAAGGGAATTGGTAACTTCTACAATCAAGAATTCATTTTAGTTCTGAAAGATTTGATGAATTAAAAATAGATATGCACACATGGGATGATAAAATACAATACTAATTAGTACTACAATAACCTAACTATTGTATTAGTAGTAATATTGTGTTGTAATTAGTGGGCAGTTACTTGTCCTGGCAGGGGATGGTAAAAGCTAAGTTTTCCCCGGTTCATGTGATAAACAAATAAACCCTGCGCAAGTTAAAAAAGAAACCAATAAATCTTAAATATTGCCAATGTTTGCCTTGTTTTATTTTTATTTTTTGCTTAGAATTTCAACAACCTTCATTAACACACCTCTCACATTTTCTGAGGTGCAGAACCAACACACTTAGTCCCAGAACTGCAATGACGGAACTCAGCTCATTAATGTCTAAGCTGACTAGCTGATGGGGTTGTGCGTGTGTAGCTTGGCATGGCCCTGTTCTCTGGGATTTACCAGAATCAATTGGACAGATGGCAGAGGAAAGCAGCTGTGTCTAAGGGATATACAGAAGGGCCAGAGAGGTTGCTGAGGCCACAGAGATGTGTCTGGGACACAACCCGAAGATTTAGCTTGACATGGAAAGAAGTCAGACGGAAAACAATAGACAAAGGTCTCAAAGTTTACCTCGCCATGCACACAAGTGGGCAACAAGGTGCAGTGTGCATCACTTACTTGAAGCAAAACTTATTATTCCTTTCAAGCTCACACAGAGGCTTCATTCAAACGCCTCCTCCTTTTTTCCCCCCCCTCATTTGATTCAGGTTTCTTCAAAACCCATCCCTAAATCTCCTTTCAAACTATATTGACTAGTTTTCTCTGATATCTCCAAGTACCAAAATGTATGGTCCAGGGACACTTCAGGCTTTTTCCTCATCCCAGTTGATGTGCTATTTGGCAGAAGGGATGCATAAGAATGAGCATTTAGGAACGTTTGGAGTCCAACTGGGGGGCCTAGCTTGAGAAATGAGCTGGCAGTTGCAGATAGGCAGGCAGACTGATGGAGTCACTCAGATGGGTTCTGAGGGAAAATTTCACTGCTTTTCTGGGGGGTAAATCATGCTGTATGGTAAAGGGGTGAAAGCACAAGACAGCCTGAGCCCGCGACTTGTGTTGCGCATCATAGTAATGTGAGCCAAGACGTCTGCTCTGCCATATGATTTTGTTATCTCTTGCCATCTCTTTACTTCTTTCTTTAACTTTGGCTCTAACTGAGGATAAATTGTATCTTTCTATGTTTTGGCAGAGAACATGCATCCATGCATCCATTTCTGCTTGATTAAAGGATAGATGTTGCAGCTATTATTGCTAACCAGAAGGCAAAATAAAGAATAAAGCTCCATCAACATGCATCGCTTTCCCTTTTCAAAAGTTTAACAGTTGTTCTCCAAACAATTTGAAGTTCTTTGGAGAGTTTCCGGATGACAGTCTGAGTTGTTCTGCTTAGAAAACTTGCCATATCTAATTAAGCATGGTTTCCAAAATGAGCTAGTAAGTAAATAAAGGTCCAAATACAGTCCATCCAGAAAGTATTCGCATCGCTTCACTTTTTCCACAATTTGTTATGTTTCCTTATGTTACAGCCTTATTACAAATTGTATTAATGGTATTGCTTCACAAATAAATAACCCATTATGGCAATGTGGAAAAAGCTTTTGAGGTTTTTGAAAATGTATGAAAAATAGATAACACATTCACGTAAGTAGTTTCAGTCTTTACTCTGCAGTTATAAAATGAGCTGTTACCATTGTTCATCCTTGAGATGTTTCTACAACTTAAATGGAGTTCATCTATGCTAAATTCAGTTAATTGGACTTGATTTGGAAAGACAGAGACTTATCTTTAAGGTTCCACAGATGCAGGACAGAGGTCAAACACAAAGCATGAAATCAAAGGGATTTTCTGTAGATCTCCAAGACAGGGGCACAAATCTGGGGAAGCATAAAGATGCATTGATGTTGTTGCAGTAAAAAAAAAGATACATCTATTGAAATATTGATGAATTTCAAGTTAACTGTTATCTATTTATCTTTTACAGAGGGACTAAAATGAGGCCTGCTGATGTAGTGCAAAACACACAAACACACTCACATTCCAAGTAAACAAAGTAAATCATGTGAAAACCCATTTTTTGTATCTTTAACTTTTCTGTACATTTGTGTTTTCACTTACATAAAAAAATATTTGAAATATGAATGTAACATTGTTACATGGGATATGTCCATTGGTTCTGCACCTTCAGAGGTCGAACGTTTTGCTACTTCTTCATAGAAATAGGTGTGTATCCCTGGAGCTTCTTCACAGCTGCAATGGGAGTCGTGGCTCCTTCACTTCCTGAAGTTCTCTTTGGACAATCTGTCAGTTAAGCTGGACAGTCACATCTTTAAACCTTTGCCGGTACGCCGCACTCTGTCCAGCTTCAGATGATTTATTGAACAGTTGTCTCTAAGATGTTCAAAAGTCTGGACGTTCTCCATGACCTAACCTTGCTTTAGATTTTTCCACAACGTTATCATTCATCTGTCTCCTGTGTTTCTTGGTGAACCTTTTGTTCACTCATGTTGTTTAACACACTTCTCAGGCCTTTACATAAATACAAAACGGATGTATTTAGGTTTAGATTTAGCTTCACAAAAATTGAGATTATTTAAAAATTTTTCGCACATCTGAAGTTGTTTGCTTTAACTAGATTGTATTTATATCTTTATAAAAGTGAAAGGGGTTGAAAACAAAAGACGGATTTTTGGTAAAACAATTTCCAAAACTTGTATTTTATTTCCACTTCACATTAGTGCTTTATTTTATGCCGTTCCATCCCAATATATTTTAATATAATAGATTGAAATTTGTGGTGAAAAAATTTGAAAAACTTCGAGGAGTGTGAATACTTTTGCAGTACAATGCATGCAAACTTATTTTAATCAACGTAGACATTGTTGCTTGTGTTTGTGGCTGCTTGAGAGAAAATGGACGAATCATTTACAGTCTGAGGGGTCACTTATCGACTGAATCAAATCCCTTGACAGGGCCCAGACAGAACGAAAGCTTAACAAGATTACTGTTATATATAGCAGCTGTAATGGGAACCTCTCTGGAGATTCTGGTGCTGCTGATTTGTCCTCGGCTATCCAGATTTGAGCATTTTGCACACCATCTCCCTCCGCCGGGAAGCTCCTGATGCATTACAGCTGCAATGGATCAATCAATCTGCCCACTCCCCGCTTCCCCATCTCTGCACTCACTGCCTGCCAGGACAGTGATTCCTTAGGCTCTGCGCTCTGATTCTCTAATGCCTGGGCATGCCTGTTCACCTCAAGCACCAGTTATGTGAGCCGCTAACAGAACAGGCACTTCGTTGCTCCCTCCCCAAAACCCTCACTGTTAGTCAAGTCAGGTTAAGGCAGAGAAGCTAAAAATCAAAGAAGTGGGAGTAAGGAGGTTCATATTAGAAAAAAGGTTTCTGACACACTTGTTTTGATAAATGGACCCCTCTGCACTGGTGAGTGACGAATTATCAGGGACCTAGATGGTTCATTCATCACTGTCAGTCCTGGGGCGATGGTGTGGCGTTTCCAGTCCACCAGCCAGTTGTGGCACCATTTCGGCTTTATCACCTCCTCCTGGTCTTGGAGATTTACAAAAGGGAAAAAACGAGAGGGAAGAGACTGGAGTATGATACACAATACCTGAGGGAGAGCAGCTGAGACTTTTGCCAGAGCTTGAGCTCAGTTTGCCCCCCTGGCAGGAATTACTGAAACTGACATATCCAAGGATTTATTGTATTCCTATTTAAATGACTAGACTGATAAATACCTAACAGGGCTATGGGTTATCCACGAAACCACTATCAAACAGCTAAAGTTAAATCAGGGCCACAAAACACACGGAGCAAAGGAGTCTTTAATTAAATGACGGATCATGGAAATTTGTTTCTTTCTCAGCCTAAAGCTCAGGCTAACCTCTAATTAGGAGAGGGCTTTAGAAATAAAAATCTTTTCTGCTTCTCTGTCAAGTTACAGAGACTGTGTCCAGCAGCAAAAACACTTATTAAGAGTATGCCTTAGTACACAAAAGTCTCTCTTGGTGCCTTTCCTAATGGGCATTACAAATACAGATAGAGACTAAAGCTACACACACGTACACTTACCAAATACCAACATACTGATAACCAAAACTCTCATTTCCATTTTTACAGTCTGTTTCTTCCTTCATGTTCACTTTCTCTCTTTCTAGCTTGTGCACACAAGGGAAGGTGAAGGTAGTAGTTTTTCAAGTGATGTGCCATTCTTTGACACAGACAGCAGAACAAGCCGAACCGGTGATGGATAGGAACCGGACAGCCGCCGACAGGTTGGAGAATGACGGGGTGGTGTGCACCCAATGGAGACACACCTAATTCCCTGGTCTTATATTGTCAATAAACAGCAGCCAGTGGCACTCAATTAGAGGAGTTTATTGACTATGCTCCATGCTTGTGTCAGATGTCAGCTGGAGACACAGCATGTTGTCCTACAAAGACTCTCTCTCTGAGAGTCGGAACAAGATTGCAAAAGATGAACGAATAAGAAGAGACAAGTGTTAGTAATGAATAAAATAGAGGTCATATTTGACTAGAGGAAATAAAAAAGTTGATATAGGAATATGGTAGGGGTCAGATCATTTCTACTAACTCCTCAGACTCAAATGTGAAATCTGAGTTTTAACAATAACACTCTACTACTTACGATTTCTTCATTTCTCAAATTATAACCACCACA
The DNA here is from genome assembly GCA_903067095.1 of Girardinus metallicus. Lineage (NCBI taxonomy): Eukaryota > Metazoa > Chordata > Actinopteri > Cyprinodontiformes > Poeciliidae > Girardinus > Girardinus metallicus. The sequence continues at coordinate 60,865 of CAEGAE010060015.1, forward strand.
AATGACAAGTTAAAGTAGTTCTGTGCAATCTACTCATTCTCAAATGACCAAATTTATTATCAAGCACTTTCAGCAGAGCAATGCTATGACAATTTTAATTCCATTTTGGAAGCACCGCATGATTACCTAGGAAAAAATACAAGGGATTATTTACAAATGTGTGTTATAGAAACTAGCATTCACTTGCAAATTCCACACCTTTATCTTTGACAGGTAAACAAGTGTTGTTAAAGTGACTTAATGAGCCGTGATTAAAAAAAACAATTGTCTTCTTTATCTGCTTTCTAAGCAAAAACAGTTGTGCTAATTTTTAATCATCTATGTTCATTTATTATTATTATTTGCACAGGGCCATTTTTTCCTGGAAAGGTGGAAACAAAAAGAACTACCTGATCATTTGGTCTTTTTCAAAGTGAAATCATGTTTAGAAGTAGCTGCATTTAGAAACAAAAGGGTGGTCATTACAGCAGTAACCTGCACATGCACTGAAGTTTTAAGAGCCAACTTTGCTTTAAATAACAGCTTTTCAATTTTACTGCTCCATTGGCTTTGAAAGGTTTAGTAGCCTTGAATGTTCACAAAACATTGTTTTCCTAATACACAATGCTGCATTAATGTTTTATCATCCATCCTACCCATTTAATTTTGACGGTGACCATTTAGAATGCCTGTTCCAAAAGGCCCAATGAAATATGACTGATAGGAAATTTGTGAACAGAAGTCCAGGAGGGAAATGGGAAACTCAGATATCCTACTCCTCAATGATGTTGACTGTTACAGAGAGTACAGAGTGTTATGGGTTGAAAATGTCAACAGAGTCTTCAAAAAATCAAATATGAGAGGTTTCCAAGCTTGACAGCCTCCTCTCTACGACTATCCTAACACGCATGCTTTGTGACTATGTGAGGAAACTCTAGTACCCATGAAAAACTACCACATGCACAGCAGAGTACATGCAAACTCTACACAGAAATAGCCTAGCCTCGACTCCAAATTGCACCACTATGCAGTCTGCATTCTTTGATCTCCTTTTCTTAATTGGGGCCACCACTCAGGTCTGCCACAGGCCTTGTCCTTTTTGAATAATTTAGAATCAACCAGCTAGTCTAATGGGTAATGGTGGAAATAAATGAGGACATTCATAAATAGTCCAGGATGACCAGAATTTCATTTTGTTCTTATTATAGATTTGCTGTTAACCTTTTAATAGGTGAAAAAAAAAACTTCTGTGTTTAATAGTGTCTCTTAGGTGGGCATCAGCTGAACTACTGCAGCGAATAGCTTCATGTTCTTATCTGAAAGACAGCTGTTCTTCTCATTCTGTATGAATGAGAGGAACAGCTATGCCAGTGTTAGGGAGGTGTCCCTTCTTGGACAAAACTAATTTAGAGCCACTGCTGGAACTATCTACTGTGTTCTCCTTTTCAGTGCATAAAGGCGCAGGGCTTCTGTCTGCTGTGCTCCTCTCTGGGGCATAGCTTGTGTGTGTGAGCTCTGTATACTCAACTTGAGCTGTGGCTGTAGCTCCTCCAAAGTTACCAAAGGTCTCTTGGTTCCTATAAAAAAATTAAAATCTCTATGTTACAATCTTTTTAAAACAATTAGATAAACCTTCAAGCCCTGACATTTCATCGTTACCTTCCATTCCTGCATTGCTTTGGTGTAAAGTGCTTTAGACAGTGTCATGTACTTATTTTTTGCTATGGAATAGTGATAAAAATAATTTAAAAAAACTTGTGGAACCTCCTTTGGTATAGAAATCTCGATCAGCAATGACTGGCATATTCTTTGCCTGATTATAGACTTGGATTTAGCATTTAATGTTTATCAGAGTTATGAAGTAGTGGAAAGACATAAATACTGGTGGGAATAAATAGACTTGAAGACTGCTTATTGAGGTTCATGCCTCAAAAGAATAACAGGAGCATCATAACAGGCTGTTGGTGATCTAGTGTTAGGGAGGTGTTTCACTACATGTGGCAGTGTGTAAATTAACTAATTCTATAATGTGTGCTATAAGGGATACTTATATCCCTTATAAGGGATACTTATATCCCTTATAAGGGATACTTATATCCCTTATAAGGGATACTTATATCCCTTATAGCACACATTATACACAGTCATCCACCAATTGCTGCTGTATAATTGTGAACCTTATTTTTTTCCAGTGAATTTTGTGCAGCAATCTGGCATAAAATTATAAATAGGTGCCTAAAGGTGTGCTGGACAGTTATTCCTGTCACATCTTTATATGAGAGCCATATTTAAATTATTAAAATTGATAATTGGAAAATTGAGGTCCAGCAACTTGCCTGTACAATTAAATGTAACTTTTGTTAAATTTTGCATCCATAATAGAAACTCAAAAAAAAAAAAAAAAACCATGAATCCTAACTTACTTGTAGCTTTTCTTTTTCTGGTTGAAAAAACAGTGGGATTTGCTGATTGATACACTTATTGATCAGACTAAATATAACCAGAAGCCAATAACCATTTGATTCTAGATCATTTGCGTTCCAAATGCTGTAGTTACTTGTTCACCAAAATCGATTTTCAATTTAGTGATAATAGATTTAGTAATAGATTTTATGCAATGTAAACCAACAGAAAAGTAAATTATTTTTTCAATGCAACTATTGCTTTTAGTTATATAAAACCATGGCCTTATTGCATTTTGAGGATAGAGTGTGTAATGCTAACTTTTAGCATTATTTTTCAAACTTTAAATTTTTGAGTGACACTGAAACCCAATCAAACATACTTTAATTTATTGTATTTTTCTTATGGCAGACTGCTAAAAACAACGCAATGTCAGATATTGTTTTTTTTTTAAATATTAGCTTTTGAAAATTGTCTAATATTTTCCATTTCACAGACAATCAAGTATACCATCAAGACATGTTGTTGTGTTATACAAACCTTATGAACTTACTAGGCTGAAACTCTACTGAACTCCACAGGGATTTACTTGCTTTTCGAGATATAATTATGATCATTAGTACACAGCACGATGCAAAGCTACAGCTGCCATGGCACACAGCGAACGTTTATTCTTAGGCAACCAAAGCTGGCCAGTGTTTCTTTATCCCAACAGGAAGCCTTTTAACCAGAGGGAATCTGACTCACCTGTCTGGGGTATAAAAAATGTTGCTACCCAACTACAACTATACATGTGCCACAATTTCTTGAGTAAAACTAAATATTAAGAAGTTTTAAAAGTAAAATAGAGATTATCGTTTTCTATGAAACAGTAAAACTAAAATAATGCAATCAAGTATGGGCACTACGTCCAAAAATGTGACTATTTTCTGTGTATGTGTTGCAGTTAGTACTGTTGCCTTGCAGGAAGAAGGCCCTGGGTTTGAATCCTGATCTGCGGTCGCAGACCAGAGAGAAATATGTCCCATGCATGGACATATTTTTCCTGTCCCTGCATGGGTTCTCTCCGAGTACTCTGGCTTTCTCCACACTAGGCTAACGGGTCTTTCTAAATATACCTTAGATGTGTGTGCATCCTTGTTTGTCCGGAGTGTTTCTGTCTTTCCCTGTGATAGACTAGTGAATTGTTCAGGTCATACTCAGCCTCTCGCCTAATGGATAATGACTGTTTTTCCAATTAGTAGTGGAAAATGCCACACTAATTGCTTCCATTGGAAAGCTTGTATCAAACACCCTAAAACAGAAAAAAAAATGTTAGCAGTGGCATAACCACACGGTAAATTATCTTGATAAAAAATATTGAGTATATTTATTTATTGTTAAAAAATCTTTTGAACAAAGCTTCTTTAAGCCACAAATATACTCAATTTGTAAAAAAAAAACAAAACAAAAGCCTCCCTAGAAAATAAAAACCATTACTTTTTAAGTTAATCACTCCAACACCAATCCTTACAGTTTGCTTATTGTCAGTGTGATCTATATATTTGACAATCCTTAACGTCTTAGGCTGAATCCCACTTGACATGATTAACTTTAACCTATTGGCACATAATCAAGATGGTGGTTAAAATATGGTGACAAGAAATGGGATGCCTCATGAAGGAACTGAGGAACTGAGAAAATTGAATGGATGGAAAAAGTGTGATAGAAAAAGGTGTATCACTAACAGGGATAATTGCAGGATTATTAGGCCCACTTAAGGCTGAGGCAAGAGTCAGTGAATCAAGAGCCATATGCACAACAAACACTGCACCTTATATTTGGCTCTGCTAACTAAATATTTCTTGTAGAAAAAAAAAATCCAAAAACTTGATCTGAACTGACGAAACTGACTTTATCCTAAATGATGTGAGGATTTTCAGGTTTTAACGTTAATGCTTCCTTGCTTTTTAATTGCATTTTCTCAGTTAGATATTAAATATCTGACCAGTAACATGTCGTGAGGTGTAAAACCAGCAAGAATGTAAAGAAAAACAAATCTCTGCATTCGATTCTTGAAGTATTGAGTTATTTTCTTTCCCACATGAGCTTCAGGCAATATTGAAATGCTGCTGGACTTTTATGGATAATGATGTCTTAAAATATTAATTTCAATAGGATTAAAATGTATAGCCTGACTCAGGTAGGAAAAAAAATCAACATTTCCAGACTTTCTCTGAAAACATTGCTCCTTAAAGTGCACATCGGAGCCAACATTTTAATCCTGGATATTGTCAGTGCATCTGATTTAAGATAGAACAAAGCCCTTGTGTTTTCAAGTCCACGTTCCAAACTGGGAGCCGTCCAGATGTAAAGGTTGGACTCGCATGCAGGCAAACAATCCAACTGCCAAAGTCACAAATGAGCGTTGGCTGCAGCCAAGTGGACATTTGTTTGCCAAGAACAACTAATTATTGCATTAATTGGTCCAGCATGTTCAAATTATTTATGATGATGAGAATCAGAATAAAACAGCTTCTGGTAAATGATGGGTCTGACCATCAAATATCACCTCTCTCTGTCCCATGCTGTAAAACAGAAAAAGAGTGGTGAACGTCCAAGGATGCAAAACACTGTGAAGTATCAAAACAGATAGATAAACAGACAAATAATCAGTGTTTATTTGTTAGAAGGAAAGCCTTAATCAGTAAACCTCAGACATGTGTAACACCCATGCCTATGCCCGTCTACCGAAACACAATTATTTACCCCAGTGATGCATAATGATCCCATAAACTTTTGGTTGTACTTCTAAATTATTCTATAGTATGTGAATAATTTTAGGGCTGTTTTTGCTCTAGAATCCCCTTGTAAATCGGAATCACTCGATCTTTTTTGGCTAAAGAACTCAGCCCAATCTCCTGATCTCCAAAGCCTTGCTCCCCACTCCACCAGATTCTCTTGATGGTACTAGTTTTTTACATCACAAATCAAACGTTCATATTCTAATAAAAGAATAACCTTTAAAGTAAACCATCCCACTGTAGCTCTGCATATAGTTAAGGTCATTGTCTTGCTGAAAGGTGAACTTTGAGGGTTATTGGTCAGATGCTTATATGATTTATCCTTTTTCCTTCCACTTTATAGTTATGCTCTACTTTGTGTTGGTATGTAAGTTGCATCAAATTCAAATAAAATACAGTGAGATGGAGTCGGATCTGTAAAATAGGAGACAAAAATATATTCATCTGTAATTAAGATATTTCAAAGAATAAACTGCAAGAAAACTTGAAGCAGGATAGGACCTAAATTTTAAAAAAAAGAAAAAAGAAATGCTGGGTTTTTCGAACGTACCTTTGGAATTAAAAACGGAAAACGCTCAATCATTTAATTGCTGCAACACAGGCTTTCAATAAATTTCATTCATGCCCAAGGCACAACCTCCCACAAGTTTCCCTTACTGCTCTCACAACTTGCTCGTAGCATAGCCAATGAGCCACAAGAGACAAATAAAACACACATTTGTGTATTTTATCTAAACAGGACATATATATAGCTTTTGAATTTATTTTGCACGGCGGAGCACTTATGTCCCCAAACATTTTTCATTCTGTTTCCGAAGATTACTTTATATAACCAAACCACAATCACTGTAAATAAATAGTCATAAATAACTGCGTTGGCTTGTAGTCTAAAACTATCTTGCTTAGCTAACCTTGTAACACGGTTGCTTTCCTCAGCATCTAACAGACACTTTTTATTCAGCCACTGCAGATTGTTTAGGACAATGCTTCAAAGCTGTGCTGCAGATAAAATTGTGCAATTAAATAGGAAAAACTAGCGTGAGGAGAAGCTTGATTTGGCATAAATCAATAGGGTCAAACGAGGATGAAGCCAGCAATGTGGGAGAGATCAGAGGGCGACTGCAGCATAGAAGAGCTGCAGGTCATCAAGAGAGCCATAAGCTGCATGTTAAACCCACAGGAACTGTTTTCCCTGAAGGAAATGAATGTTCAGGGGCCCAGTGTGGGTTCATCTCCCCTATCTGAAGTTTGTAATAAACTTTCCTATTGGTCCTGTGGATGATGAAACACAAAGGACCTGTTTATTGATTAAGCTCCTCTCATTTTCTTACCAGTTCCTGATGATGTACTTTGCCAAGTACATCATCAGGAATGTACTTGTTAGAAAATGCAGAAACATGTAGAGTTGCTGTTCCTTCTCTGAAAAAAAACAAACAATTTTTATTAAGACATGATGTGAATGCAAAATATTTAAAATAAACATATTATAGGATTTTACCTTCATTTGACCTCTAAGTACATTTCTTCCACAGCAGGAAAATAATCCAAGGCACACTGGAGTTTAAATCTATAGCCCAAACGGAATCCTATCAGAAATCTGGGCTGGATTGGGTTAAAATTATATGCTTTTATTGTAAGGTTGGGCCAGGCTCAGGTTTCTATGGTGTGATAAAGCCTGCAAAGAGAAAATTAAGGAAGAATGCACAATGTAACGTTATGTAAATTTATAATCAAAATCGAGGAGTAGATGGTAGTTAAGGAAAGAGAGACAAGGAAGTGCACTGCACAACTAAGGCACACCGCCACACCTTTTTAGGCCCAATGTAAAAGCCTAAAAAACATTAGCATGTCCACCTCTGATTTATTCAAAAACAAAGAAAGATGAAGTCAAATTCTAGACTTTCATCCTATTGAAATGTTGTGCCATAAGGGAGGCACATCAGTAGGTAACTGATAACATTACTGTGAAAGAAAAAAATTCTCTATTTGTGAAATGAATTATGCCAGCAGCCCTCCTGACCCCACTAAGGGATAAGGGTGTACAGAAAATGAATGGATGAATGGATGAATGGATGGATGGATGGATGGATGGATGGATGAAATGAATTATGCCTTGTAGAAATGCAATTTTAATCATGATGAAAATAAAACTGCTACCCTACTTAACTTGTATTGAATTTACATCATGCTAATTCAACATATCCCGAATCAGTGATATCACATGATCCTTAGTGATGTGTTACTGCAATATGACCACTTTCAGTTTCCAAACCAGTAATCAGATTAAAATTGCTCATCTAAGTCACAGTGTGTTACTATTTTTGTCATCTTCCATTGTAAATCAATGACATATTTGCTATCTTCTTACGAGGATTAGGGTTAGGTTGTTACATATGTGACAAGTCACATTTTCAACATAAGGACAAGCCATTTCTGAAACACACAAAGCAGTCAGCAACAGAAAGAAGATGACCTGGAAATACTGTCACCATCTTGCATTTGTGCAAGCTAAAGATGACAATATTAAGGTTCAGAGGACAAGGAAATAATAATTGAGGGGCTGAACTTTTTTATGTTATTTTTCACCTATGGAAAAATAAAATGAACGAGCCATTCTCTTGCTGCATCGGACTAGAACTGAGCAGGGGGAATTTCATATTTCAGTACGTACTTCCTCATGGCTTCGGACAATTGCTCCACAAAATCTGCTTGTCTGAAAAACCCGTGTTCTGACTATCTATGATACCCAACAATCCATCCTGCCTTGCACAGATAGTCAGAACAGTTATATATTTGAATCTTTGATAGCCATATAAAATTTCTCACAAGAATACAGTTTTCTCTCAGCCTTTTCTACCAGTCAACTTCTTTTAACAAACTACTCAAACAAAAAGTGGTACAGCAAAAACAATGTTGTTTCTTCAAAATCCACTGCAGTGGCATAAATTCAATTGAGGCAAAATTCTGTTTGTGGCCCGACAACAACAAAATGGGGCTTATTAAGTAAAATGGGGAAACGGTGAGTGAAAAAGCTTGTGCAATAGCATTAGAACTGGATCTGGGAGAGCTGGTGCAATAATGGTGTAGAGGGTTGGGTCAAATTACAGCAGAGTAGTAAAGGGTTTAGTGGACGAGGAAAGCCTTGGGAGTTGGACGCAGACTGACTGAGGCTAAATAACAGTTATGAAAGATATTGGATGTGTTGAAAATGGAGTGCATTGGAAATGGAGGGTGAAACAAGGCAAGTGAGAAAAGCTAGGACAAGATTACATGAAAAGCAGATGCAAGGTGGGTACTTGAAATAAGTCTCTCAGTAATTGCAAACAAAAAATAAAAGATTTCATCACATAAAATCTTTCTTCTGGCATTTTACCAACCTCTTCTGAAGAAATCCAAAATATTAAGGATTGGGTAGACCAAATGTGAAAAAGGTTTTCTGTAATATTGACCCTGTCTGATGGCAGGCTAAGCTTTCCAATTCTGTTTCACATCTTCAGATTTTTAACCATAGATCTACTTTATGATAAATATTCAAAAATGCAATTTGAAATATATTTGTGCTATTTCACCTTTCAAACCTTTCTTTCAAATAAAGAAAAAGGATATATATAAAAAAACTACAAGGCTTTAATCTTAAACCAAAGTTTGCAAAATATCAAAACATTTTCTCACCACCACATTCCTCTCATTGATGATCACCAGGGTGAAACGTACAACAGATTAATGTATGAATAAATGCCAAGTTGTGAAGCACTTACAGTGATTGCTGTGAACATCTAAGTACCCGTTCACATGCCGCGTGACGGATGCATTGGCACAGCTGAAAAACACATAAATAGGAGGGAGCGCATTTTCAAGAATCTTCTGGCCTAAGATGATGATTTACTTATAAACTGATCTGGAATCCACAGAACATTTCTCGTGGATCATGTGCTGAATTTGTATTGGAGAAATTGACCTGCTGAACAAGCCATCCCTGTTCCTATCCCTATCCTCTGGGCTTCCTGACACCAGTGCAAATTAGCAGCCAGCTATGTGTTTGAATTAATTAACAATTAATTAACTCTTTGCCTGAAGTGA
>CAEGAE010060016.1:0-15980 GCA_903067095.1 Girardinus metallicus
ATATATATATAATCTTTACTGAAGTACATGGTTGGCTCCATGTAATTCATCTATATATATCTGTAGCTATATCTATATCAATCTAGATATATAGATCTAGATATATATATATAATCAAAGTAAATTAGAATAAGACCATATAATATATATATATATATATATATATACGGTCTTATTCCAGTGCAACTATAGCTTTACTTTGATTTGATCCAATTGTTTTATAGAGTTAAACCCAGATGTTTACATACACTACATTTTTTCTCACTGACACAAAATTAGACAGTTTGAGGTTACCAAAATAATTTACATTTACTAAAGACATTCTTTGACAAGGTTCTCACTATAGTTGTTTTGTTTGTAAATTTTGGCCCGTTTCTCCATACAGGACGAGGATGAATTAAGGACGTATTTATCAATTAATTAGTTCATTTTAAGTTAGCTAATCTTATTAAACGATGAGTGAGTGACCACTTTCTTCAAAGCTCGAGTTTTTTCTTGCATGAAAAGGGTCGACTTTCTTTCCATGACATAATAGGTAAAATTGTTCATAATATGCTGAATTTAAAAAAAGAAAATCATGTAATTTTGACATTATTTCGTGTCAGTATTTAATACAGACTTATTCATAACATTTTGGGTTGTCTCACATTACTAAACTTAGACATATTTACAAAATGTCTAAGATTGTGAATAGAAAAATAAAAGATGAGTGTTTATATTTCAAAATGAAACCGTATGAAGTGCACTTGGTAGCAAATGGCAGATTATATTTGGACCATTTCTCTGGTATGACACCGCCATCTTTATTTCTGTATCAACTGACCCTCTTCTGGATGGTGGACAAACAGTGAAAGAAGGTCTAAGTGGACGTTATTAGTTAATCGACTGGAACTAATTTTAATCTAATAAGCCATTAATTGACTGTTAATTATAAATTGATTAATTGTTTGTATCCCTGGTGTAAATGACTCAGGTTTACACGTTTCATCTTTACCAACATATTTTCTAGAGAGTTGAGATCAGGGCTTGGTGCTGGCCTATCCAAAACATTAACTTTGTTGTCTTGTAGCTACTTTGGGTCAATTTGGATACACAAATAAATGCCAAGGAATGACTGTTTGTTATTTTAAAAGAACTGAAAGCCTTGTGCTATTTTTCCCATTAATTTGACACTAATTTATAATGGTCTATCATGTAGAACCCCAATTAAAAGTACATTTTTGAATTTACAGCAACTAAATAAAAAGAGATTCAAATGTTATAACACAAGGCAAAATTATTGTCCTTTTTTCTTGTGTGCACTTATTTAGAATTAACAAAAAGTTGAAGGCATGAACATCAGCATTTCTTGTTACAGTATTTTATTTTTCTTTTTGGAGTTTTTGAGTTGCATTTAGCAACATGTACTGACCAAACACCCCTTCTTAAATATTAATGAAAACAGCCTATTTATATCCACAACCAAATGCTCATTCTCCAAACACTATAAAGTGGGAAAGCACACACTTTTTCCCCCCCCGTTTAAAAACCCATGACTATAAACCGCAACAAGCCACTTTACATATCCAGTTGACAGACATTTGCAAATGTGAGCCTCAGAAGACTGTGAGCTGCAGAATTAGGAGAAAATATCCCTTGTACATTATGTAGAAAGTCTGTTTACGCTCGCTTTAGGGTATCTGAGGTTCTTCAAAAATCCATGTACATCGTACTACAGCCTGGGGGTGTAGTCAAAGCCCTCTTTATACTGTTAATCAAGTTGCCTGTACAGAACAAGATGGTATTTCATCCACAAAGCTTCCATCTTCTCCGACGGAAAACGACTTCTAGATCTGAGTAAATGGGAGCAGTGACACGGATAAAACAATGTTTGTTTGGTCATTAGGGATTATTTCAACATTTGTCGCATCTATACTCTTAATAATCACTCATTTTTTCCCCCCGCTTTGTAAAAGAGTCAACGCACTGTGGGATTCGAGCCTCACATTGTATAAATGTCACTGACCATTAATCAGAATGCAATTGTAATTGTTTTCTTAATTATGTTCGCATGCTTTATTAACTCTTCTTGACCTTTTCTCGGAGCCGGTCGTTTATGCGCAAACATTCAATGTGTGTTTTTATGACCGTTCAGTCTCAGACCAACTCCAGCACCAGCCACGTTTTTTTCCCGTTTGGCTCTCTCCGTTTCCCTCTCGTCTCTGTATGCTTAGGTTTAAAGGTCCTACATGTACGAATGTGCGTATTACTTTCCCTTCGATGCACTACCTAGCAGGAATTCTTGCCCAAAGGATTATTTCTGTGAACTATCGAATGAAACTGAGACCGTAAAAATTGCTCCGCATTCAGTATAACTGAAAGCTGAACCTTGGCTGCTGTTGTTACGTTTTGCTGATATCATGTCTGATGTCAGAAGCTCTATTGTTGTAGAGACTTAGGAAACAGGACGAGTTATCAACAGCAGAAACGGTCAGTAGTGGGTTTCTACAGCTGTTAGAGATTTAGGATGCCCACTTGCAAAAGTAGACAAGGGAAATTAAGCAATAAAAGTGAGAGAACGTCTCAATCCAGGTTCTGATACTGATCCAAATCACATTTACCAAACAGGTTTTTGTTTTGCTTTGTTTTTTTGGTCATGCTTGTTGTTTTGAAATATCAGTTTTTATATCACACACATATGATTGTAAAGTTTAAAAGCAATCAATGGCATGCCTGAGAAAACTTATCTTTAGTTTATGAATCCTGTCTTTTAAGAAAAGACCATATTTCCGTACTGTTGGAGTTGGATTGATTGAATTTGCTCTCAAATACAGAAAACCAATAAAATTCAGTGGCCAGGACAACGGCTGACGAAAAGGGTGGTGGTCCTAATGTAGTGGACGCGGTGTGCTCCAGCTGTTTGGGCAACCACACATTTTAGTGTTTATGGGAAGAATTACTGGGAAATAAATACTTTATCCATCTCAGAGGGGAACAGTTTTACCTTTCCAGCTGTTCAAAAGCACAGAAATACAATTAAACACCTAAAGTGTATCATATACTGGCTATTATGTTGGTTTGTGTTAAATTAAGCATCATTATTAAAGCGTCTAGTGGCTATAAGGTGGACTTTGAAGAGTATTTGGACTCGCCTGAAGGTTATATATCTACTATTTTTAACATTAGGTAACAGAAAACGAATGGATGGAGTGTATCTTCTAATGAACATATTAAACCCCAAAGTGTTTCAAATCTGATGCTTTATGGCATGTTTAGAAGTGCATGCAATAGTTGGTAAAAAAAAAACAAAAAAAAAACACCTCTCTGTTTAGATTCAACAGTATACTTTATTCTTTCAAGTTCTGCCCCTTTGTGCACTGGCAATGAAAGTTTGATAAGACATGCATAGCATGAAGGAGAAACGTTATATCAAAGAGAGGTGGTTTGTCAGTCAGCTCAAGTCCTGCCACTTGCAGGTTTGCACAATTCGTATCTCTTGTTAACCAAAACAAACTGACTAGCACGGTGCCTTTGATCACCTGAAGTCCACTACAGTTTTTGTGAAGACAGAAGCAGAAAAGCTGCTCAGCCAGCAGCTAGGAGCACTGGGGCCGTCCACCACGGGGCCTCTGTGTTTTTTCTGAAACCACTAATTTGATTAACTAAAAGTTATATAACCTAAAACGGACAATGATGAGAATTTATATGCTTAAATATTTACCGATTACAAAATTCAACTATTTTTTGCGTTTGGTTTTCTGAAGTTGCCTGACCCACATGCATGAACGCTCTCAGGAGACCGGGAGAAGGTTTTTAAAGATTTATTGAGTGCAGTGAATAATGACGTCAGAGTGGTTTTGACCCCGAGGGATTCTGAAACTCAGGGTAGCTGTAGGAGGAGGGTAGAGACAGTGAGAGGACGAAATTTAACAGGAATGTGACGAGGAAGGTGAAGAGGTGTAGAACCCTGGGCAGGGGCAGTAAATGCAGTCTGGGGAGAAGTGGTCAGTGTGGACTTTTCAGAAGTGCATGATGGTGAGCCAGAGAGCTTGGCAGGAGACGGGAAGTTTGGAGGGCAGACAGGTCACACTGAGGAAGTGGCAATGCGAGGTTGCCAGTTATGGTAAAATGATCCAGAGAAGGTACTGTATAGTTGTACGTGGCCTTGGCAGGAGACCCAGGAGTACAGAAAGCTTCAATCTCAGCTCAAGGAAAACCAAAACATGGAGAATACTCACAAGGAACTCAGAGGACTTGATTGATTGGTAAGTTAACAATCAATCAACAAATAATGGCAGCCAACTCCTCACATTCCCCAGTAAGTGGACTGATGAATCACAGGCCTGCAAGAGCACACCTGTTCAGCACCACCTTCAAAGAGGTCAACAGTTTCCTAGTGACCTCTAATGGAGAACCAGGAAATAAAAACAGAAAACCTCTAATGGAGAACCAGGAAATAAAAACAGAAAACCTCCCAACAGCAAATCCAGCATTTGCAAGAAATACTCGGGATGAGGAAGACCTTTCTGTGATTGAATGATAGTGTGGTTCATATTCATAAACTTTATCAAGTTGCAAGCGCAGACACAGAGTGTGTGCCAGAGGATAAATGTGGGGTAAAAATGAACATAACTCATGATATTCTTTGTTCACAAAGATGTACGTCTCACTGCGCGCTCAACACAAAACTCCAAAAGCGCAACAAGCAGTGAGGCTTTTATACTTGATGTGTACGTTGGTAGAGTCATAATTCAGCCATGGTGCTAGCGCTCATATTCTATCAGCCAATCAGAGGAGACGTCAGCGTCTTATTCAAATGTTGGAGCAAGAAGCCTCTTTTACTTGGGAACAACTACATATGCAGCATTTTGGGGAACCTGCAGTCGGCCATTTTACAGAAGAGCTATGGATTCAACATGTTGGAATGACACAATTTTTATGAACAGTGTGATGCTGTGAGAGCTCTGGTGGAGCCGGCTGCATATTGTATGACAAAAACAAAAACAAACCATAATTGTCGTCCTACTACTTCCTGTCATCTTCTTTATCATTATTGCCAGTAGTAACGTCGGGCTGGTGATCATATGACTCGTGATGCGAAAAAAGTGTTTCTGTTGCAGTTTTGCAAAACATGTATTTAGATGGAGATGAAAAGCCATTTCATCCTCTTGTGAATCTTTCTTTTTAATTTTTTTTCAACGTTTTCCATTATATTTATTTTCATAATTTCAAGTCGAACAATTCTATGGTTAATGGAAACTCAGCTACTACCTGGGTGTGACAGCACATCAGATTAGTGAAAGTTGTAATAAAAACCTCTGTCACAATATGATTTATCTTTGTTTCTTCCCCTTAAAATAGTTTTATTGAGCACAAATTTTGTTCTCTAAATAAAAAGATATAGAAGATATAGAATAAAACATCTTCATTTGACAAATGAAGATGTCTTATTTTAGGATTAAATCACTGCTATCGTCCGATTAATCAGATTAAAAATTGTAATCATTTGACAGTTCTAGTTAAAACCCCTGTTGTAGATCTTTACCCTTGCAGAGAGGGATCATGGGAGTTTGCTTTGTCAGATCTTCACAGGGCTTCTCAAATGTATCCCACAAGGCAGTGAGATCCTAAAGCAGAAGAAAAATCTCCTGTGATCTGTAAATTCTCCTTGACCAGTGGCGCCTCAGGCTTTTTACATTTTTTGACTTTGCATGTTTTTTTTTTCTTTCTGGTTTTTACATTTGTGTGAACGTGCATGTCCGTCTTTCACTTTACTCTTGTTTTCACTGTGGGACTATATGTTTCTGGGGGGCTGGTGGTCTGTGCTGCCTGCAGCCTACACCTGCAATGCTGTGAAAAGTTTCTAAATAATTTTTTTTTATAATTTACAGATAGTGGGATAGATTCTCCTCTTTTAGAATCCTTTAAAAAGCTGATTAAAATTTTGTTCATTTTTGCCTTCTTTGCTGTAAGCTGCCTGGCTGAACTGTCTGGTGAGATAAAGCAGCTTTTAGGTGGTGAGTTGGACTGAATAAAGTCAGAGATGAAGGAGGTTCATATTAAGATTTGTAGGAAGGCGGTTTTATGAAGACATGTATATTTTAAAATCAGAGGGAGCGACATCATTAACATTAAGTACCACAGTAGCTGCAATTCCATTACAAATGTGAACAAAACTGTCAATATTCTACTAATGTTGAAAACATACGCATTTCGCACATGTCGAGTTTCCATTAAATAAGAAATGCAATTAAAATCAGATGTGAATTAGTTTGCTCACGTGATGTTAAAAACATGCAAAGGTTTTCTCGTTGCGAATCAAGTCCCAAGTTTCTAATTACAGAAAAGATTTTTTTTATCTTTTGTTTTTTTATCAAGAATTGAAATCCTGGCCTTTTTCTATTAGGAGATTAAACATATCTTTCGTATTAACATGTAAAAAGTGTCCAATATTCTGTTCAACAACCCTTTAAAAACTACCAAAAATAACACAGGATGTGTGTTATATATTATTGCCATCAAATTAAAAACATGCCTGTGATAATTATGAAATATTTTACATAATTTTTTATAGTTGGGAAATAATTCCTGATTTTTTTGTTGTAAAAAGAACCAAATATAAAAGAGTTATTTTTTTATTATTATTTTGGTGGAAATAACTAGTATTCTTACTGGAGTACATGAGAGACTGAGTATATTAAAACATTACCAAGTTCTCACAGAAAATCCAAAGAACCAGTAATTACAGCACAGATTACCAAGGTGGATTGAATTAAGCTTTTCTCTTTTTTTTGCCAGTGAAGTTTCTCTACAATGTGTCTAATTGAGTAATTTGTTGATTTTGTGTAATGCCGTGTGTGGCGCAGCGATGAGCCAGAATGTCTTCCCATGCTCTGAAATTGGAGCCAACCTCCCTTATTTAGTTCCTTGAATCCTTTTGTTCACTAATTTCGCTCAGGGTGCATCTGTGCTGCAGGTGGCGGTTCGTCGTCTGGCTTTCACAAAATGAGGATTTACAAAAATCTTGACTGACGGGGGGGGAGCCCAGCTGGGTTTCTGCTGAAAAACAGGAATGTTTTTCGTCATGTAGACTTGTTGCAAGTGTGACTCTGTAAGTAAAGCAATCCCACTGAAATAATACCAGGTAGACATGTTTGAAGCTAATGACTGAAGCTAACGACCAGGGGCGTCAAACTCATTTTAGTTTTGGACCACATCAAGATCATCAATGTTCTTAAAAGGGAAAGTTGTGGAAGAATATAGTGATAAAACCCATTAAGAAACTGTTAAAAATATTAACAAATAGCTGTGTATTTGATAAGCTCTTCTTTAAATGAAATAGAATAGAACATCCAGGTTTTCATGATTATTTTTGTAATTTTTTTTGCAATCAAAATCACTTATTTTGTGGTGCCAATTTAGAAATATTTGCAAGGAATTTTGTAATATTTGCACTTATTTATGAAAATGTGACATTTGTTTCCTGCCATGTTGACCACAGACTGGAAAATCCAGTCAGGCTGGGGCAGCGGTACTGTAAAAGGAAAAAATCCTGCCACCTGCAGGTGGGAGTTAGTATGGGGAAAACCTAATGTTTTTGATCACTTTTGCAAATAATAAAAAAAAATTGTAATAAACTCATTACTATGCACTAGCATGAAAAAATGCTACTGTATGTAGATTTTGTGTAAATTTCCATGATCAAGGAATCAGAAAAAACTGGAGGGACTGATTGGTGTAATTTATGGCCACATAAAAAGCTACGGCAGACCACATTTGGTTCCCTGGGCCTCGAGTTTGACACGTGTGTTTTAGACTAGAAAGAAGGCTTGTCAGATTGTCTTGAGAAAAAAAAAAGCCTTCTTGTTTCGAAGCTTCAAAATTTTCAGGAGTCAAAGTGGAAAACGTAACTCACATCTGTTGATTCTCAGAGGATTTTTAGATCTGCTATTTTCAAGGGTTCCTGCAGTTGTGAAAAAAAAAGGATATAAATATATATATCTTTTCATCATTTCGGCCTTCTTTGTGTCATCCTGCGTCTGTCGTGTTTCCACCATGGTATCTATCATGAACAGCATTTCCATTAAACATAGAATTGTAAAAACTGAAATTATGAAAATAAAAACTCAGGTTTCACGATAGGTTTTCGCGCCAGGATGAGGTGGTTTTCAGCATTTCTTCCACATCAGATTTAGGAACAAGATCTAGTGAACATGTGGCAGGGCTTAGGTTTCTGGATCAGGTCGACCATTTCAGAAACAGGAGGAAGCTGAAAGTGAGGATAGAGGGAGGAGAAAATAGCTGACGATGGATCTTTTTGATTTTATAATTGAAAAAGAGCATAAAGGAGGAGGAACTTTGTCTTAGAAGGCGGGGCTAGGTCCACCCAGGCGTTTTGTACAGCTGAATGGTTGCCACGGGAGATGAAAGGATTTCTCAAACATGCATGAAAGGTGTGTTTTTGATGAGGGGATAACATTATAACACGATGTAAAGCTAAAAGAATCAATTACATACTAATTCTGCCCTTTTAAGAATGTTGAAGGTAAGATAATGTGAAAAAGCTGAAGGTACAGAACCGCTTTCAGGAGAACATGAGCCTTTTTTTCCATGGCGTAAGAGAATTTCTGCAGGTTGCAGGCCTCGGGGGTGAATGTGTGCGTGTCTGTGGTGTTGTTAAGGTTTAGGCCACACTTCTTCATGTCGAAGCCTTTGAGCTGACGTACACAGAAGCTCATTTACAGCTACTCAGAGCAGCGAAAAGACAAGACAAACACGGCCTGGAACAGGGAAGACGTTCTACGGTACAGCTGCTTGGCGCACACCCACCCACCCTTTGTGTTTGTGTGAATCCTCTGTGTTCTGGCCTTATTTAGGCTCATTTACAATAAACAGATGAGTTAGAAATTCTGTTTATGTGGTGTCTGGAGGGGAGGAGGGGTGCGGGTGGAGACGTGGGAAAGATGAAGAAAAGAAGCAGAGAGGCTCCATGCATGCAATAATCTATTTATCAATTCCCAATCCTGTTCCTTTTCCCCTCAACCTATTTTCTCCTCCTCCTGTTTCTCCTCCTCTCTCTACTGGCCTACTTGCTTATCCTCTTGCACTTTACATTCATCTTAACACTTTGTCTTATCTTTGCCAGCTGCATAGTTTTTCTTCTCTTCTTCTCTCCCTTCTTTTAATTTCTGTTTGATTGCCCATCTTTTCTGGTACAAATAAGACACAGTAGAGGCGACTGGCTTCCTCTATCTTATTCCCTTTATTACTACATCAGAACATGTGCCTGCATGAATGTGTTTGTGTGCATGAGAAGCAACGAGGACAATACAAAGGCTTTAATAACTACGGAGTTGTTGTTTTCTGCAGAGCTCTGCTGCAAATCTTTAATTAATGTCTAAGTATAGACCTTTAAATAAATGCTTACAGGCTGATTTGGAGAAATATGTGGCAATTTCCTGTAGGCATATTGCTTAATTAACAATGTATTTTGAGGAATTCACTTCATGTCAGTAAATTGGAACCAGAGAAAAAGAGAGAGAATGACATCTGAAATCTGAAACAGAAAATTAAACCAGATCAAGTGGGAAGTCTTCAGTTCACACCAGTGATATCAGTTCTGGTGTTTGGAAATGATACTGAAATCCATGTTTTATGATTTCTTTTCCTCCACAAATGAACTTGATCTGGTTCAACGTTTCAAGTATGTCTTGAGAGGAAACATTCTGGAGAGAGTAGCTGCGGTTCCATTGGCCATAAAATTGGCATTTTGAAAATAAATTCGCTCAATGGAAACGAGGCAATTCTTGTTTTTTGATAAAAGGTTTTGCCACTTGGATGAGGCAGGTTTTGGCCTTTTCTAAAATTTTGCAAAACTGCAATGGAATCACTTTTTTCACATCACATGATCAACAACAGGACGTTACTAAAGGCACAAACCACGAAGAAGACAACGACAGCAAGTAGTTGAAGGATGATTTTTAATGACTTTTATTGTGTGAACAAACTTATTCACTGCATGTCTTATTTAATTGAAACACTGCAACTGTGAAATTGTGTTTTTATGACAAGGTTTTGCGCACATTTGTATTGAAGGTCATTTTGCCTCTTAGGTTCCTGTGTTGCTGTTCTTGTGCCCCCAAAACATTCACACAAGAAAAAAGGAAGCAAAACTTTCTTTTTCATAAATCATCAGGAATTTCATGTTAGACTCAATTCTCTAAGCTAAAGTTGTTGACGGCATTTATAGCCCTTTCATCATGAAAATATTCTTGTTTTAAAAGCATTTTCCAATGCTGTTAAAAGTTAAAAAGATTGTTTAACAAGGCTGCTTTGAAAAAAAAAAAACATCCTAGGTTTACTGCGGATGTTTACATTATTTCGCTTTGAACGCACAAATGAAATTATCTAACAAACTCCAACAGCTATCATGGCTAAAAATGTTAGCCATGGATTACCTTTTTGGAGTAACAAAAAGTTACTGTGGTTTTTTTAAAGTAGCCATTATGCTCCTCCAGACTAGCAGCAGCAATTAGCAAAAACCTGGTTGAACTGCACACCTGCTTTACTTATCATACAAACTACTTCTCAGTGGTAAGACCACTGTTAAAGGCTCAATGGAGAAACGTTGTGATGACAAGCTGAAGGAGGAGCGTCAGAAAGAGCAGGAGCTTCTTAAAGAAACAGAGGCCCAATTTCAAGGCATCAAATTGCTAAGACAAATTTCTTTTAAGTCATTTTTCATACTCAGTGTTGTCATAATAAGTGAAGGTGGCAGTAACTTAATTGTGCTGTGAAATGGTCCAGTGTGCTTGGGAAATACATAACACTGCCTCTAATGTTCAAAACAGCGTTAAAGTTGCTGCATATACACAGAAACTTTATAAGTGAAAGACTCTGAACACACCTGGCATTTTCCAGCAGCGGTTTAGATATTCGGACTGAGCCAAATTTTCCCTGCTGAACCTCGAACTTGCATGAATAAAAGTAAAATAGAAAGGCTATTTTCCGCAATTTCCTGAATACCCACAAAGCACATGAAAGTATAAAAAATGATGTCCTATTCTGACTCTCACCACTAATGTAGCTTTCCCACTATAGAAGGCCTCGTAACACATTCGCACACTTTTGAAAAAGTGTAATTTGTGATTTCTGTGTCAAAGTTAAAGGGCTTTAAACCTGGGACTCCTCAGGACGTCCAATCAGGAGTCACTAATTCACAACAACTCCTCTGTGCTTCACCATCAGCCACTTCATGGCAGGCGAAAGCAGACAAATCCTTCCCACCGACGTAACCCGATTTATTTTCTCAAACTACAAGTGGAATTTTGGAAGAATGAGCTGCTAACGTTGGCGACCTGTTCTTCAGCCTAACCTTAAGATCTTGACATAAGGTTTTAAAAAGTACAGAATTATTCAAAAAAATGAAACCAGTTTACCTTATCCATGTTTATATACTAATGTTAGCACTGCAACACAGTTAGCTGCAACAGGAAGCAGAATGTCTTTACATATCTAAGACTAAAGATCATATCTTACGTTGTGTGTGTTCATAGGTGGGTGTGTGCGTGCAGGCGTGTGTGTGTGTGTGTGTGTGACCTATGCTGATTGGAGGGCTGTGACCAGGTCCACAGCATGTTTCTGTCCTGTGTTTATTGACGGCGTCATTAGCTTCTATTCTCTAACAACTTCCATTTGTATACTTAACAACCTTTCATCACCATTCTGCACAAATATTTTCTACTAATTCATTATAATAATATGAAAAAATAAAACTCCACTTAATGAATCGATATCAATTAGAAATTCTTAGCAAAAACTTTTCATCGAGTACTAATGTGTGTTTGATCAGCAGCACCTGGCTGCTACTTGCAGGCAGTTTTTACTACATGTGTTCACTAATTCAACTTTGTTTGTCTTGAGTGCTAAATATAGGGTGTGTTATGTAAGATGGTGTCCCTTCAAGGCTCTGATTACCTCATTTTGTGACCTATTAGATCTTCCAATGCTTTATATCTTGGTAAAACTACGAGACACAGATGTGAACGTAAACCAAGAGGAACTGCTGCTGCCACAACAACCCACTACACCACACTGGCATCCCTGAATCTTTAAAATGTCAAAGTGTTTCTGACACCAAAGTGTCAGTCTGGGAGTCAAAGTGCACAAATTTATATGTATAATATATATATTCAAATAGTAATGTTAAAAAACCCTTTAGTATTACAGAATCTGCTAGTTGCTACTTGATGAGCGGTCCAGCGTTTGATACCGACCACATGACCTTTGCTTCGGCTTACTGTGAACAAAGGTCACTAATTCCAAAACACACATATGCATATATATTCCATAATTCACGATTAGTATTGTTTGATTAATGACTAAAATATTTTCTGTTATTTAGGTTTAGGTTTCAAACATGACACTTTGCTAAAGTAATATAAAGTTTGCTAATATTTAATAGTATTAAGGCCCTACTAACAAAAACTGCAAAAAACAGCAGACCTCCTCTGTGACTCCCCCCACTCAGCTCCTCCAGACTAGCCAGCAGCAAATAGCAAACGTCTGATGGAACTGCATCGAGCTACTTCTCAGTGAAACGCTGGTAAAAACGTCATTAAAGGGATAATAGAGGAGCCATGTTGTGACGTCTTCGTGAAGGTGGAGTTTCAGAAAGAGCAGGAGCTTCTTAAAGAAACAGAGACCCAGTTTCAAAGCGTTGAATTAGGTAGTCAATTTCTTTTAAGTGGCTATAAAATGGCACTTTGTACCTGGAAAATTAAATAATACTGCCCCTTTAAAATAAAAATAAATTATTGCTTATTAAAGTTTGTATTGAAACTTACTCAGATTATAAAGAATATTTTCCAATACATTTATACTGCATATTGTATATTCTGTATAAGAGTCTAAGGAAAAAGCTAACTGAAGCTCAGATGACTATTTACATGCTGTTGTACTTGTTTTTTGCCACATTTGGGAAGGTTCGCCATTTGAGCCGCTGCAGCTGCTCAGCCGATGCGGGTTCTCTCTTTCGGGGCAGTTGGAGGAGTTAGAGGGGGAGAAAAATGAAGAGAGGCACGGCGACAAAGGGAGACGTCTGTGTGTTTCAGCTGATCCACTTCCTCCCTGTTGTTGGCTCGCATTTGTCTTGGCTAGAAACCGAGCACGGCGCTGGAATACTGATGACTGTACCGCATCTCGCCCCTTCATCCCGCTTTCTCTCTACCTCTCTCTCATCTTCACCTCCGCCATTAATCCTTCCTCCACACATACTCTACATTCTGTCTGCTCAACTGATTTCCTGCCTCATGTCGTTTCCCCCCCCTCTTTCACTCGCTCTCCAAAAGCAGCTGCACTTTGTCGACCCAAATTTCCCCTCCACTTCTTCTCTCCTCTCCTCCCGCATCCATCCTTCCCAATCTGACCTCACTCTCTCCGCTGCCACTCAGTCTATCAGTTACCAGCTGAATCGTCCAGCTCAATTTCGCACCCTATTGCCTTTTTTTTTTTTGACCCATGTTCTACAAATTCCTTTCTCTTGCTTATAGCCATCAGCATTCCTGATGCTTCCCGGTCCTGCGGTTTGACGCCCTTCTTTGGTCTCCCAGTTGTTACCTTGTCATTTTGTTTCCTCATCCCGATTTCTTTCTGCACAGAATAATTTGCTTCCTGTTCTATGTGGGTTGTGGCTGATGAGACGTGAAGTCACGTTCACCTGAAGGTTCTGTTGCCATTTGTTTTTCATGAAGATGTAATAAATAGGGCGTAAATATTCATACGTTATGTTAAGGCGGCAAAAGCTGTCAATGTGAACAGAAAGACAGATTACCACATCATAGGGTTATTAACAAAGATCACTTTTCAGTGCAGACAGACTGAGCCTCGTTTTTTAGATGGAGTTGTGACATTAGACAAATTCTATGTGTGATTCATGGAAGCGTGGACGTACACGCCAAGTACAGATAGGAATCTTTCAGTGTCTAACAATTTGACTCGACTCCATTTTTGGACTCACGATTCGATTCAGCAACAAATTTTCTATTCAAACAGTCTAGAGATTCTTCTTAAATGATATGACTGACAAGAAGAAGAGCGTAAGGTAACAAATTGAACATTTATTTAAAACAATTCCAGAAGGTTCCATGCTGTATCAAATTATATTTTTGGCCGTATCTAAGTGTAAAACTGTAAAACTGCAATGGAAACACTTCATTTTCAGTACACACGAGTCACATAATCAACAACCGGATGTTACTACTGGTGAAAACGACAAAGAAGACGACAGGAAGTGGTAGATGGATGATTGTTTTTTATTCAGCCGGCTCCACCAGAGCTCCCACAGCATCATATAGCTCATAAAGAGTTGTGTGTCAATCTAAAATGTTGAATCCATAACTACAATGAAAAATTACCAACTACAATTTCCCCAAAACGCTGCATGTGCAGCCACTCCTAAATAGGCGGGGCTTGTTGTGGATTTCTGACATTAGCAGAGTATCAACAAATATTTGCGCACATTCGTAATTTAAACACAGCTACTGACTTGATGTAGTCAGCTGAAGAGATAACTTCTACGTCAATATGAATAATAATACAGATTTGACTGGACTGTTTGATATCTAAGATCCAACTGAAATGTATCTAATTGACTTTAAATCCATCTGCATGACTGAATTGAATTGTCTTTTCTTGTAAAGCTCCTTCAGTTAATATTTGTTGTAAATTGGTGCTCTCTATAAATGAACTTAACTGAAACCAGGTGCAATCCAAAAGTAACAGAATGGTTTATTTGTGCTACAAACATTGAATTGTCCTGTCAGGGTGAATGGAATTGAAATACACATCGCTCTCACTGCCCTCAAATTCGCCTCCTCTCCTCAGCGGGGACTTCTCCGTGTCCAGCTTCTCTCACTTCCTGATTGAAAAAAAAAAAAGGAAGACGTGATTTATGAAAGATGTCATCGGTATTAGCGCAGAGGCACCGAGGAGCAGAACATCTCACCACACTCCGAGGTGACATCAATTTATCATCTGATGACCAGCGCTCTGCTGTAATGGAGCGGGCGACGGACAGAGCACGGCTTGTTATTTGTCCCCATTCATTTGAGCATCTCTGTCTCTTAAACTGATTCACCGACTGAGAGTCTGATGGACCGATTTATTGACGTGGCTTGTACCTTTTTGAAGCCAACCGAAAAAAAAAAAAAAATAGGAACGCAAAGTAAAGTCAGTATTCAACATGAAGTCAATTATCTGAAGAGAGTCGTTTGCTTCGGATGAGGTTTGTCAGCAGACCGTCTTTCAGCTGGTCTTCCCTTCTCATTTCGCCACAGAGGAGCCATAAGGTTTTCTCACTCAGAGCTAATTTCGACCCTCTCTGTGTTTAACGAGCATCTGCGGCGCGGCGGTCTGATGAGCGAGAACTCATTTGTTTTTCCATCGTTTGCTTTCTGGAGGACTTCAAAGTTGGGAGTCGTGATAGATTTTCAATAGGACGGAGTGGCAGCAGTAGATCTTCACAGTAAGCAGGCATGATGAAGGAGGACACTGTTCTGAAATGTCAAATCCAAACCAAGCTCACAGAGGAAGGCAGAAGTTAGAAAGGCCAGGGGCTCATTGTGGATAGCAAGTTAAAACTCTGGGGCACAAAAGGCTCCTAATGGGTTCAGACTTTTGAAACAAGTTTTAGGTCTTTAAAAAGTATGAATCAAGTCTTGGGAACTGAGTTTGAGGAGTTATCCTGCTATGGAAACGTTTCATTTTCAGTTCACACGAGTCACATAATCAACAACCAGATGTTACTACTGGTGAAAAGTCCTTAAATAAACATCTGCAACATTAAGTACTAAGGCTGCCTCCCTGATACTTAAACGCATTTTCATTGACCATAAAATTGCGCAAACTGGATTACAAAAGTTAATTTAGATAGATAGATAGATAGATAGATAGATAGATAGATAGATAGATAGATAGATAGATAGATAGATAGATAGATAGAT
>CAEGAE010060020.1:0-11968 GCA_903067095.1 Girardinus metallicus
GATTTATAAACTAACAACAGTATTTTAAAGTCTATTCTCTGAGCTACAGGGAGCCAGTGGAGGGACTTTAAAACTGGTGTTATGTGCTCTATCTTCCTGGTTTTAGTGAGAACTCGAGCAGCAGCGTTCTGGATCAGCTGCAGCTGTTTGATTGATTTGCTAGTCAGACCTGTGAAGACGCTGTTGCAGTAATCAATGCGACTAAAGATAAACGCATGGATGAGTTTAAATCTCTTGTGCACAGAATATTTATTTTTATTTGTTTTATCTTCAGTATCCCTTTGGTTCCATGATGGTTTTCTGGTCTCTGGTGGCTGTTAATGTTCAGTTGAGCTGAAGAAATGTGGCACAATATTTCAGTTCAGTCGTGGTGTTTTTTCTGGCTGCATTAATCTGTCCCATGCAGACATATTTTGCCTGCACAACGTCGATGCTGTAAATCAGTGCTGTACTGAGTCAGATGTTATGCTTTACAGGCTGGAAATTAGCTTCCTTTATTTGAGGAAAAGTTTTTCTTTTACTATTGATTGGGATTGATAAACATTGTGACTTTGTGTTTCCCAGGTGGGAATTACCGAGGTGTATTTGCACTCGGCCTGGTTCAGGGTGAATGGAAGATGTATGTGAAAGGACCACTGGACAGAGAGGAACGCAACCTCTACATCATCAATGTCACCGCTAGTGATGGACTCTTTGTTTCCCACACAATTGTGGAGGTGACAGTGATGGACACCAATGACAACAACCCCATTTGTGACCAGGTAAGAAGACAGCCTCAAATGCTGGTGGGATTTGGAAAAATATTGATACGCAAAAGCTGTTAGGTTATTTTATTCTTTTATTAACGTGTGCATTTATGCAGGTGGTGTATACAGCCAGCATCCCAGAGGACCTCCCACTCAGCAGTGTTTTGCTGAGGGTTGGAGCTACAGATGCTGATGCTGGCAGCAATGCTCGGCTCAAGTACTCCCTGCATGGTCCTGGATCCCAGGACTTCATGGTGGATCCAGACACTGGTATGTATGGGAACTCAGTTTCATATTTTAGAGGCACCTCAGAAATACTGTATGTTTCAACCCAAGAACATTTAGTTTTGTAGACAAAATGTGAAGTTTTAAACTATATCCTTTTACAAATAGGGATCCAATGCTGTGTAATATAACATCTGTGTTTCTGGTGTTGATCAGAAATCTAGCAGCAGAAGTCTGGATGAACTGCAGCTGCTTCCAGTGAAGATATTGTTCCAACAATCCAACCCACTGAAAATAAAAGCATGCTCCAGTTGTTGTCTGTGGGGTTTTGCTCCAACACTCTTTTATCTTCCAGAGATGAAATTGTTGAAATGTTGTTGTAGTTTGTGTCTTGACTAAAGCTGGTGGAAATGTATGTTTGTTTGACAGACTGTCGTGTCCCTGTTGGGTCCCTGGTCTCCAAACATGCCTTTCTTTGCTTCTCACCCGTCCAGGTGAAATCAAGTCGTCCGTGATTCTTGACCGTGAGACCAATCCTAACTACAGGTTAACTGCCAAGGCGACTGATGGTGGAGGCCGGTGGTGTCGTGCTGAAGTGCAGCTGGTGGTGACAGATGTGAATGACAACCCGCCGCTTTTTACACTGTCACAATATTATGTCAGTGTGTATGAAGACACTCCAGTAAAGGCTCTGCTCACTCGCATCCACGCCGTAGACCCAGATGAAGGTGATGACAGACCGACTGTTACTGCTCAGTTAGCAGTTATTGCTGACGGTGTCGTTGTTACTAATCTTACAGCATGGCCAAACATTTACAGGGAGATACTTACTGTTTTACTAATGATGCAGGTTCAGCTTTTTGTTGTAAAGGTTAATATTGGTTTTACATTATTTTACAAAGTGATTAGATGCATATTTATATATTGAAAATAAGCCTATCAGGTCACCTTACAACAAACAACTTTCCAGACAGAGCAATAATGAAGTGGTTTAGATCAAAGCATATTCAGAAACATAAAGTAAAAATTTGAAATAACAGCAGACAATGCAGTCATAGTCATACTTAACAGTTGTCTGATTACAGCAGGTTGAGATACCTTACTGGGAGTTGGGATGAGGCATCGCACTAAAGAGAGAAGACAAGATTCCCAGGGATGAGGCAGCATTGTTTACAGAATGAATGGTCGTATTTATTGCTCCGCAGATCAACCCATTGCTATAGAGGAAAATATAAGTTTTCATCACCTTTTGTGGCTGCTGGAGCCTCTTAACACTACCTAGCTGGCACAGCCATGCTAGTGCAAGTGGCAAGTTTCCTAATGTGAACATTGTTAGTTAGCTTCACTACCGACAGCTAAAACTGATAGGCTTGCCCCATGTTACTGCTTTGCCTCATGACACACTGGGTAATACTGTTATTTGTTACAATAGTACCGCATGCCCAGCAGTTTGGTGGATCTGATTCTGCAGCATATATAACCAGAGAAGTGAAAGAGACACTAAACAGTGGAGACATCAACAGAGCATGGACACAACATTTTACATGATAATACAAAAATAGAAAATGCAATGATTCAAGCTCTGGCAGATTTGCACACATTCTTCAGCTTGTTGTGCACAGGGTGTAACTGAACTATGGGCATCCTGAACAAGACATTTCAAGAGCTTAGAACTTCTTTTCCAGGCTAAGATTGTAATCCCATATGGTTTTATTTTTTTTAAGAACTTTATACTACTTATGCTTTTTATATATAAATGTACATTTTTTGCATGTGTTTTTAAAAATAAAATTTCATTTGTCAGTTATGAGGGAAATGTAACAGAAAGGCTTGCTAGAGATGTACAAAGAGGAGTAACCTACTCCTCTGCAGATCCCTCCTCTGAGACAGCCATGTTGTTTGATCACTGCTATGAAGAAATGACACAAAGTTTTTATGTGATAAATGAAAAAGATGAAAATGTCCAAATACTCACTCCATAAATATTTTGCTTCATAAACAAGAAGGCTCATAAACTTCAAATCCGTAGCTAACGGTTGTTTGTTTCTAAAAAGCAGGTCCGGGTCGCATGGTGGTCTACTCCTTGGCTGACTCTGCTGGAGGCTTTTTCTCCATCGATGAGTTCACTGGCATAGTAGTCCTGGAGCACATTCTCGACCGGGAAGTCCAGCCGACTCATCAGATAACCGTGCGTGCATCTGATCAGGGTTTGCCGCGGCCGCTCTCCTCCCTGGTCAACATCACAATCACTGTTCTGGACATCAATGACAACCCGCCTGTTTTTGAGCGCCGCGATCTGCTGGCAACCGTTCCAGAGGATGTGGGAGTCGGTGCTGAGGTTCTGAGAGTGCATGCCGCTAGCAAAGACATCGGGACAAACGCTGAGATCTCCTACAGCATCAGATCAGGCAACGAGCACAGGAGGTTCTACATTCATCCTCTGACCGGTAAGCGAGGAGTTATCTGTTTGAATTATGCAACCAATGACTTTTAGAAATATAGGTGTGTATATATATATATATATATATATATATAGATATATATATATTTTTTAGATTCTTTTCAGCATTAGTGGTCTTTATTTAACAGTAATAGGAGGCAGAGCGAGAAGGGGAGAAGTTGAACTCAACATAAAAAAGTTGTAACATGACAATCAATGCACAGAGGAGATCGAGCCATTACACTGTGATTCATAGTTTTAAGGTGGAAATCCATCCATCATCATGAGGGTTGCAAAGGGTGCTGGTGCCTATGTCCACTCTGGACAAGTGACCAGTCCATCACAGGGCAACACAGAGACAAACAGGGCAAACAGTCACACACACACCTAAGGAGAATTTAGAGACCAATTAACCTGACAGTCATGTGTTTAGACTGTGGGAGGAAGCCGGAGAGAACCCACCATGCACAGGGAGAACATACAGAAAGACCCTGGCCCAGGAATTGAACCCAGGACCTTCTTTCTACTAAGCAACAATGCTACCAACTGCGCCACTGTGCAGTTGGAAATATGCAATTGAAATTTGGTTTTCATGTAACATTTATTGTGTGCATTTACACAAGTTTGGAAATGTTTTTCTTTTGAAATTAAAATACAAAAGCCAAAGTAACAATTTCTCCATAATCTCTGGTTCCTATGATGTAAGATAAATTAAAAGTCCTAAAAAAAATGTACAATCCCAGGAACTATCCAGTAAAGTGGTTGAGGAAAAGTTGAAATTGCAGATTTAGAACATTTTATAACTGCAATCAAATTTGTATAATGTTTCAACAATCAAGTCTTAAAATATGTAAGAAGGTTCTAAGGTTTAATATGTGACATCAAACCAGATGACCTTTGGTGTAGTGCTATGATTGAAACACTCACACTAATGCTTGATTAATCATGATTAATCACTATGCCTACCCTTTTAAGCTTGAAATATAAATATGCAGGCAGTTGTGGTTGTAGGAATGGTGCCCTGATAAAGTCCCTCCTCATGCTGCACTCCAACCAGTTAAAATACAAACAGTTATCTGATTTGTAGAAGAAAGCAGGTGATGTCGTCTCCCAGTACTCAGCCACCGCTCTGAATGTATGTGTTCTTCTCTTTGTCCTCTTATTGTTCCACAGGCGCCATTTTAGTCGCCCTCCCTTTGGACTATGATACCTGCAAGGATTACTTTCTAACCGTGGAGGCTCGTGATGGTGGCACTCCTCCTTTGAGTGCCATTACTACATTGAACATCAACCTAACAGATGTAAACGACAATGCTCCAGTGTTCAGCCATGCCCTTTACACTGCTGTGGTGCCAGAAGATTCCACAATTGGACATTTTGTAGTACAGGTACGTTTATGGTTGTTAGGTAGCTCCTGCGTTGAATTTTGAGTGAGTTGAAAACCTTTTCCTAAAAAAACTACTCTGGCATTTTTGATTTTTGGACCTTATTAGGATGCAAGACTAGCCATAACACTCATGTTTCCAGGGTTCTGGTAACAGAAACTTTGCACCAGTAGGTGGTGCTGAATGGTCACCCTGATGTAGCTTCAAATTAAAATGTAATTTTAATCAGTCTCAATTTTTTTTTAATTGTTGTCTTAAGATCAATATGAAAATTTCTTTCCTAAACCTCATGAAAGCAATTAGAGAACACATAAAAGAATGTCTTGATTCTCAGAATCACACTTTTGACACTGATTGAAAAGTAGAACTGATTGCCAAAGTAAACGGTGATGAACTCTTTTGGCAAATATGATGGATGGAAAGTTACTGTTTGGGCTTCAGATATTGATCAGTAACATGTCCTGGACGACACATGATCAATCGCAAAGAGTCAACTAGTCATGAAGTCGACCAACACAGAGTTCTCAGGCTTGTATAAATTTTTTGTGTAGGAATTTTATTTCTTTTTTTTTGTGCAAGTCACCTTTTTTTATAGTGACCAGGGAGAAAAGCAGCAAAGGTCTACAGGTTGGGACTCAAAACCAGGACAGTTGTGTCGACGTCGATAGCCTGCGGAGCACCCGTTCTACCACCCAGATCCAACTTTTTATTTTATTATATTCAAGTAAAACTATATTAGCAATAAGCTATTTTATTATTATTTTTCTTATTTACGTTCGTGACAGAAGGACAACCTTGCAATCCAAGACACGCTGTATTATTTAGTTATGATGTGTATTTTTTGCTTGCAGCTGGTAGCAGAAGATGCTGACAGCGGTGTGAATGGAGCCGTCCTCTACTCTATCTTCAGTGGAGACCAGGACAACGAGTTCTTCATTGACCCGACAAGTGGGATCATAAAGGTCAACAAGCCGCTGGACCGTGAGACAGTAAGGACACAGTTCTGTTCATTTTAACTTGTCATTGTGACACACTTCAGCTTCTTACTAACAATAGACGCAAAATGTAATAAAATCATTGAATGAATTTTGTAATAGTTTCTGTCAGTGTTGGTCAAGATACTTGGAAATAGTAATTACTTCCTCAAAAAGGTAATACATGTACTTTTTTATTTTCAAAACTAATTAGTTCAATAATTACTTAGTTACTTTTCTAAAAACAATGCTCAACCTCAATACACTATAAAGCGATGTACCTGTCTGACTAATTCTATATTTCCTGCATATTCCACTAAACAACTTAATCAAGTCATCTCTTTTAAAACTTCTGCTTCACTCTTTTACCTTCATGTACATCACATCACCAAAAATGTAATGAATACAACAATCTGTCAACTGAAGAATTTAGTTGAATATTTAAACCTACTCTCTGCACATTCCACTAAAATTCCAAGAAAATCAAGTTTCTTCTCAGTTAAACTGCGTTCCTCCCTATTGCACTACATAAAATACAATAGTTTTCACATTTTCATTCCTTCATTCAAATAGATGTAAAGTACAGCAATAAGATCAAATAATTTAGATTAGTCTCTTCTTTCAAATTAGTAACATTTGTATCTTTTAGCAGTTGTTGAAGTGCAGAAGGACAGCTGTTAGAGGTTTGCACAGGCGTTTGCTCAGTGGTGGTTTTTGTCTTAGACTTCTGCCATGCAGAGGCATGACCTCTGACCTGAGGCGAGTGAGGCCTGTGATTCATTGGGTGTGGTTGTGGGGTCTTCTGTGACCTCTTGGATGAGTTGTTGTTGCACTTTTGGAGTAATTTTGGTCGACTGGCCACTCCCTGGAAAGTTCACCAGTGTTCAATGTTTTCACTGTCGGTCGCTGGAGTTCCACCGCTTTAGAAATGCCTTTAGTTTCTTTCTTGTTACTTCCTGAATTTTTTCCCAATAATCCTCAACTGCAGCTGCGCTACAAAACACGTGAATTTATAAGGGAAAATTGCATGTACATGATTTTATAAATATGACATTTTTTGTCATATGCCATTTTTGCCTTTTGTGTATACATACCGTTTTAGAATGAGGCTGTTAAATAGTTTTGTTTAAAACATTGTTGATCATCTTCATTCTAGATTGCGTCTCTATCGCTGTAGTGAAAGTCTTCCTTGCTCTCTGTGCTTTTAGGTCCCCAGCTACTCACTGGCTGTCAGAGCACTTGATACTGGAACCCCACCGATGTCATCCACCGCCGTGGTCAGCATAGAGGTCTCTGACATCAACGACAACCCACCCACCTTCTTCCCAGCAAACCTTACTGCTGTCATACAGGTAGACATGATGGCAGATCATTACACTGCCAAAAACACACCAAAGATGCATGATAAATTATGGATACATCTACACCTATGTAATGGTGTGAATGTAAAGCCAGAATGCAGAAAATATATTAATTATATTATATTATATTATATTATATTATATTATATTATATTATATTATATTATATTATATTAATTATAT
Source organism: Girardinus metallicus (assembly GCA_903067095.1). Classification (NCBI taxonomy): domain Eukaryota; kingdom Metazoa; phylum Chordata; class Actinopteri; order Cyprinodontiformes; family Poeciliidae; genus Girardinus; species Girardinus metallicus. The sequence continues at coordinate 7,315 of CAEGAE010060020.1, forward strand.
TATATAAATTATATAAGGAGCTAAATTAGTCTCAAATAGATTCAAAAAGCCTACAATAAGATCCACTAGTATGCCACAAGATTTGTAAGTGTACAATATAATTCACAAATGTTTATAACACTATGCATAAATGCATACTTCAACATTCACATGTCACCTTCCTAAAATAATGGACCAAATAATTTTTTGCCAAAAGTATTTTTTTTTTTTTGTTTTACCTAAATTATATCTTACCTAAATTATAAGTGGTCATTTTTTTGTCAAAATCACTTTTGTCAAAAAATGACTTGGGCCATAAATCATTCTTTGGAAGGTGACGACATGTGTAAGCAGTTTCTCAAATGTACACATTTCAAACTACGCAAGTTGTAGTAATACATTATGCAAACAACTAGACAAATGTGGTGCATGAGTCACCAGCTGCGGACGGATCGGTCAACCCGAGCGCACGGATCAGCTGGCCTGGACTTTTGACTTTGAGACTTTCTTATCACATTGGATTCACAAATGAGATGATTTGTTCAAGGCTGAAGAACAGCTGGGATAACTGAGCAGTAGAATTGTAATGCTGCGTTCAAGACTGAATAAAAGCTCGGATATCAGAGTGTTACCAGACTTACTGGAAATACAGAATTTTTGACTTTGCTCAGTAGCCATATACCACTATATTAAAGACATGCATTAAACATTAAAGTTACTGGATTCTTATATACTGTACTGTTGCTGAAATACACTAATTGAAATGGGAAGGTTCTTCTTTTTCTGGAAAACTAACACCATCAGCAGCGCCATCTTGTGGCAGCAGTTTAACCTCCATCATGGGACAGAGTACACACGACGCTCACAACGCCCTCTATCTTCTGCAGTGAATGTGATATACATCTAGAAAGAAAAGAAGTTAACGTGTTCATGTTGGAGTTGTGCTTAGAGCATATGGCCCTCCTCCATCTTAACACAGCAAGGAGGCGTACTCTGTCGCTATCCTTGCAGCTACCAACCACACAACTGCAGTCACAGAGAACCAACAGACCAATTAGAAAGACTGCAGAAAGTTGTTTAAATGTTAACATATCCTTCATGATTCCTTCTCTGTGTTTGTTTGTGTGAAAATTCACTTACTTTCTGGAGACCAAGGCACCTTATGGGGGCCCAAACCTGGTCAAAATGCAGTGGACCCCGTTTCTAGGGTCAGAACTAAGTTTTAGGGTTTGACATATACTGGTGATGGTTACGGTTCAAGTGTTTGGGTTAAGCATTAATAAATAGAAGTCAATACAAAGTCTTAATGTGGGTAAAGATATGAACTTCTGCATGTGTCAGCTTTATTCAGTTTTGCCTTAGCTAAATCAGTTTTAAATGTCTTTTTTTTCTCTCTCCTGTGTCCTCATTTCCAATCTTCCCGGTCGCAACCTCTGCTCCAGGAAAACAAGCCCATTGGCACCAGAATCCTGCAGCTGTCCGTCATCGATCAGGATGCCCCTCATAACGGCCCGCCGTTTTCCTTCAGCATCCTGTCTGGAAACGATGGCAGGGAGTTTGAGCTGGAGACAGATGGCACACTGGTGGCCAATCAAGTCCTCAGAAGGGACATCGCCAAGGATTATGTTCTTCAGATCCAGGTAGAGGCACAGTACTGTTTCTGGGTCCCATCAGGAAGGGAACAAAGATTAATGTTGTCAAAGAGAGCGACAAAAAGGGCCAAATTACAATAATTTTTTCAGTGGAAGGAAAACATTCAGAAGATACCGAGACAACTTTTGCTGCAGCACAGTAACGATTTATAGATTTACTGATTTTTAAGAACTGTGATGGAGATGCAATATGAAGGGCAGAATAATGAAATAGAGTGTTCACCCAGCTCCAAAAGCACAACTTTAGGTCAAAAGTCATATTTAACAATTAAATCTTGGTTCATGTAATGACAAAATATGATGTCAGAACATCAGCGGCCATCATTTTGCACTGTGGGTAGATCGCCAGGTCCAAGCAAGCTTTTATTTTGTCACTTATTGTCACCTGGTACTGTGTAATGAAGGGGAGACAAATGCGGTTTTTCTTCTGAAAATCAACTCTAACAATATTTAACACACTTTATCTCTATAAAGACTCCTTCATTGTCACTTTCTGTCTATCTAGAATTCATTCTTTTTTGCCGTCTTCCGCTCCTCCCTCTCCTCCAGGTGTCAGACTCTGGGAAGCCGACTTTGTCCTCCTCCTCCAACCTCACTGTTCGAGTGATTGAAGAGAGCCTTCATCGGCCGGTGGCCTTCCCACTGGAGATTCATATCATCACTATGGAGGACGAGTTTCCCGGTGGTGTAATTGGGCAGCTCCATGCCACTGACGCCGACCCTTACGATGCGCTGACATTCGGACACGCCGCCCCCTCCCAGCGCAGCCTATTCAAGATCAGCCCCCATGACGGGAAGATCATCGCTCTCAGTGGGTTGGATGCCGGCGAATACTTTCTCAATGCCAGCGTTAGCGATGGCCGCTTTAACGTGCCGGTTCCTGTGCGCGTCCACGTGGAGCAAGCGACACTGGAGATGCTGCGCGACGCCGTGACCGTGCGCTTCGAAAGCGTAGCGCCACAAGATTTTGTAGCATTGCACCTGAAGAGCGTGTTGAAGGTGATGCAGCAGGCGGCCACGTCCCAACAGCACGACACGCTGCACCTGCTCAGCCTGCAGCCCGTTGGAGGCACACAGCAGCTAGACCTGCTCGTGTCCGTGGCAACAGCAGGAGGAGGTTACTACAAGGCAGCCTACCTCACCCAGAAACTCAGCACGTCTCGCCGAAAACTGGAGGACGTGCTCAGAGTGTCAGCCATCCTGGATAAGAACTGCTCTGGGTTGGAGTGTCGCGGAGCGCAGTGTGAGCAGAGCATCACTCTGGATTCACACAACTTGGCCACGTACAGCACTCCTCGAGTCAGCTTTGTTTCACCCCACTTCCACCGGACCTCACGCTGTACATGCCATGGTGAGACTTCAGATTTCCTCATTTCACTCTGTCCACATATGTGCACCGAGTGTTGGCAAGTGGGGTTTTTTTCTTGTGCATCAGGTGACATTTTTAAGCCATTACTTACATTATTAATGAAATTTCACTCAGTTTTGTCCTCTTTCATATTCAGAAATATTTTGAAAAAATAATTAGCAATAACTGCAATATTTTCTAAACTTTTTAGTTGGTTTGCGTTACACTTTTTACTGCTCATATGAGTTATCTCTTGCTGTCAGTCTAGAGATGTACTAAAGACATCTTTCTCTGTTTTGTGTGCAGATGCCAGTTGTGCTGTTCTGCTAGAGCAGTGTGAGGAACAGCTGTGTCCACCAGACATGCAGTGTGTTTCAGTGGAGGCCACCAGAGGGCGCTATGCGTGCCAGTGTCCACGAGGCAAACTGGGAGAGTGTGCAGGTGTGATGTTATGATGTCAGGGGATTACTTTCACACAAAATAAACTCATTTGAATCCACAGAATGACGGTCAGCATTGTGTTGCTCGCAGGTCATTCGTCTCTGAGCTTCTCAGGCAACAGCTACATCAAATACAGACTGTCCAACCAGCTGCAGACGGAGCTGAAGCTCACACTGAGGATCAGGACGCTGCAGAGCCGAGGAATCATCATGTATATGCACAATGAGCGGTGCATTATTCTCAAGGTATCCACACACGCTCACACACACACACACACACTCACCCAAGTTAATAAAACTATTTTTGATTGAAAAGAACACAAAGTCCCATTTCCCATTTTGCTAAAAACATTTTAGACTTCAGAAAACATATTCTATGGACAGAAAAAGGATCTTTTTAAAAGCTGATAGAAACAGAAACACATCATCACAGATACAGTCAAACATGATGGTGGCAAAAACTGCCATGGAAAAACACATTTGCCAGTGTGCTTCGATAGGTAGCTGGTGTAAGAGGAGTGCAAAGACTCTTCTCTTGACAGTGGAGTCGAAACTTCCAGCAGCAGCAGCAGCAGCAGCAGCAGCAGCAGCAGCAGCAGCCCGTCAACATTCAAATGATCCTCTGCGGGGAGAGAAGGGACTAAGTGATGAACAGACACCCAGAAAGAAGGATGGACAGATACATTTACTGACTGTACTATGCAGTATTTAGTTGTGATTGTCGGGGTGTGTGTGCGTGTGTGTGTTTTCACAGTTAGAGGAAGGGAAGCTGTGGTTCCAGTTGTCCTGTGAGCCTCTCCCAAGCCGAGGCACTGAGGGTCCTGACATGTTGGGACCTGCTGGTCGTCGCATCAATGATGGCAACTGGCACACTGTGGCACTGGAACTGAATCGCAATTTCAGTAGCCTGGCACTAGACGACAGCTACATTGAGCAGCGGCATCCCCCTTCATTAATACAAACATTACCTCCAGATCGGACGTTCTACTTTGGAGCTCTGGTCAGTACCTCTGTTAGAGTTTTACAGTGGAATGTTCCAGGCTCAATTCCTTGTTTTATACTTATTTTTGGTACATTCTGTTACTATTATTGGGGCCTGCCCATAGCAATGCATGGAGGCAGTGACTGACTTGTAAAACAAGTCAGACACTGCCTCCATGCATTGCATGGCAGGCACCTATTATTCTACACCCAATAGAATGTCTCTTTATTGGGGCCTGCCCATAGCAATGCAT
>CAEGAE010060021.1:0-56737 GCA_903067095.1 Girardinus metallicus
TCCCCTGTTTTTTTCTTTGATCTGCTAGCCTTGCTCCCCTTCCATTTTTCTTCCTCCCCCCTCCCCCCCCCACCCCCCCACCCCCCCCCCCAGCCCCCCCCCCCCCCCCGCCCGCTTCTTCATTCTCCTCTTCTTCATTTTCGCTTCCATACTCTATCCTCTTTTCCTGAGAGCAGACAGAGGAGCCACAGTGGTTTCGGGTGGCTGTGGATGTCTGGTGGCCATTGATTCTGCTCTGAATTTAATATTTTTAAACCATCAGAATTAGGTTGGGCACATGTTAATCTATGTGACATTAATTCTAAAAGTAGTTAATTTTCTTGCTTAAAATATGTACTGTTGATACTCTTAATTAAAATTACTCTCTCAATCCTGGTTACATGGATTTTTATATTTGGCACTAACGGGTCACATCCTACAAATATCTAGTTTACATTCTCGTAATACTGCTATAATCTATGTTAAACATTTAAAACACATGGGCAGTCCTATCTGAAAAGGGTGATTTTTTTTTCTTCCTCTTCAGTGATTCACTATAGAATTAGAGTAGAAAAATGCTTTGTGAAAGCCCCTAAAAATCAAAACAAAATAATGTGCGTTGCGAGTCTGCAATCAAAATATACCATAAAGCAAGAGTTAAAAAGCACAAAAAACACAAATAGCATGGTGTAATTTAAAGTAAATGTAAAAATAAAAGTACTATCAAAGATCTGTGATAATAGAGTGCATCTTAACACTCGTTAAAGATAATTCTGAGCTAGCTTCCCAAGTATCAGTGGGTAGTGTGTTCTATTATATTACAAAACCTTCCCAAAGCTGTTATAGGGAACTTTTAGCTGTTTGGGTGTAGATATCCACCGTGTTGTAGGGAGTATAATCAGAAACAGAATTTGTGACATAATTTGGTACCGGATCATTGAGAGCTTCTTTGAATGAAAGAATGAGAATTTTAGAATCCCTGAAAGTAACAGAAAGCTAATCCATGAGTCCGCAATGTTCTCTCCTTTAGGCTCTGGAAGCTACAGAGTTTTGAAATGGTTTGATTGGCAAGTCCTGACAAAAATAAAATAAAATAAAATGAGCATAACCAACATAAACCTCACCTTGGATGAAAGCGCACCTATTCTGGTGTAATATGATGCCTCAGTTGAAAAGACAGGTACGCTAAATACTGTGATTAAGTTTGTTCACAGAAGTCAGAAGAAGTGAAAGCAGTCACTGGAGACCAGGGAATCTTTGACTTTCTTATGAGCAGCCAGGAGGGGGAAGCATCCCTCTTTGCAAGTGTGCTTCGAATAAAAGGAAAGTAATGAAGCAAACAATTTCTCAGGAATTGTGCGTCTGCTTATCCCATCTACCATGCTCGCTCGTGCTCCAATACATCCAGACAGAAAACTGTGGGGTGGCTGGTGGTGCTGGGGGCAGAGGGGGGATTGTTTTTGTCTCCTCAGAATGACGGTAAATGACACACATGTTTCATTGCCCATTCATTTAACCTGTGCTGTGCTTATGGAGAGAAAGGGATTTCGAAACAAATTACGTAGTGTCATTTAATTAAGAGTTTGGCTGTGAGCAGTAATCCTGTTTTTCCTCATAACCTTTAACTACTTAATGGATTTGAGAAGCTATTACCTTTCAAGATTTCTGTTTTTAATTATTTGGCGAATTGTCACTGATATGAAATGTCAATCACACACCAGGATTAATGCTGCAGTTTATGACTCAATATTATTTACTTATGATGCCGGATGATTCGGTTTGCAGGTACGCCAACAAAAAAAAAAAAAACAGAAACCCACTTGGTGGCCTAGTTGAATTTTCGTGTTCTTTAATCTCCATCCATCCTTTTACTAATATAGCCTAATTCTAATTCCATGAGAGGCCATTATTTACATAGATATTATAACAGGAAGCCATGGTAAATCTCATAGTAATATTAGAAGTGTGCCTTTGTGAATCTCAGATTGGATTATAATAATGACTCAGTTTTAATATGTACAAACTCGATTTATAGTTTTCCTCTTTTGCTGTTTATACTGTAGGTGTGCATATGTAAAAATATAATTTATGTTGTGCATAGGCGTATGTGTGTGTGTGTGTGTGCGTGTTTGGATAAAGTCAGCTGCAGAGGAACTCAGCTCTCAGCCTCATCATTTTTTGGCTTCGCTGTGAAAGTAGCAGGCAGAGTTTGTTTAGTTCCCCCCGGAGGACATTGCAGTTCCCCTGCCAACAGACAGACTGTGACTCCAGTCCTGACTGCGTACATGAATATCACCTTAAATACACGAGCCTCGCAAGGAAGGCATGATTTATTTTGCCAGGCGCTCACGGACTGCGAGGGCATGTGTCCAGATCTAAATCACAGCTGCTCCTGTGACAGCACTCGGCATGCCCGTAAAATACGGATGTATTTTGAATTCCTAAGTAGATCAAAAATATATCTATTAGGAGACCCTGATATAGCTACTCTGAAAGTCGATAGTTTCACTTTTGTTAATGTCTAGGAACACACCTCGAGCACTTTAAATATTCACCGATTTATTCAAATTGCTGTTTTCACCCAGGTTTGACACGGCTCTTATGCTGCCGCGCTGGCTCCCCAGACCCCCACCCTCAATCCCCCTGCACACCAGCCCCCCATGGCATGGGGCATGTAATCATCCTGAAAGTCTCTCTGGGTGTCTGCACTCTCATAAAGCAGGAAAATGGATCGTGTGGCCCAGGAAGGTAAAATGAAAGAAAAGGAGAATGAAATTACAGACCTGGCTGACTGCACAAATCATGCATATCATGTTTTATGGCTTGCCAGAAGAATTCAACACCTGTGGATCACCGTAGCTGTAATTGTACGTGAACGCACACAGGGATGGAGGTGGGAGGAGAGCTGCGGTTTGGGAATGTGTGTGCGTTTGTGTGATCCGCAGGTATGTTTTTGTTGGCAATGGCTGGATTTTGTAGAGACAGAGGTCGGGTGATAAAAAGAAAGTTACGGGAACGCCTGTTGTTCACTTCTTCAGCACATCCTGGGTGAGCCACCCGCAGCCCACACGGCTCGCTCACAGAGGCTTCATTTACCATTGTAATTACCCTGTTTATTTACCCTACATGCTTTTGGTGGTAAAACGGGGGCCAATCCATCAGATCAGGACAATTTGGCTCGGCTTAGACTTTGCCATTTACTTTAATTAAATGAGGCAATCAGTGTATCATAAATCACAGTTGGTGTGACCACTGGCTCTGTTTGAACCTAGTCTTCTTTAAAGCTGACACAGCTTGTGCTGAAGCTTAAGGTTGACACTCAGACTTAACCTGAGGACAATCTTATGTCCTAATCCCACTTAAGGCTTCTGCTGGTTCCTGGTAACAACATATACCAAGGTTTCAAAAAGGAAAATCTTCCACCACAGTTACAATGCTCTAAGTCCATTTAATGAGATGGCTGAGAAAGTTTTAGTGAGTGTAGTTTCCCCTGGGTGTATGTAGGGCTGGATAATATGCCTGAAAAACATATCATGATTTAAGCATTTAAAAGCTATTTATCAATAAGGCATATATTTTTTTTTGCTTTAAATAGCTAAAATACTGCCAAACTGGTGATGCAGCCTTTCCTGTGTTGTCCACAATTTCCTCTTCAGTTGTTGTACTCGTTTGCTTCCTTCACTCCATTCCGTTCTGTTTTATTTTTAAGCAGCTATGTTGCCTGATGGCAAAATCTGAAACTGCTTCTGCACAAGTTACTCAACAGGTTGTTGTTGGGTAACCAAAAAGTGAGCGAGTTGATGCCAACAAGCTTTCTTAGCTGGCTATGAGAGGTTGAGCAGCTTAAGCCTCTCCTGTACCTACATCTCCCAGAATGCTACACAGTTCTGGATCAGAGTTCAGTGAAATTATTAGACACTGCATCGGACGTACTATCTACTGATATTGATCACGTGTCTATTGCGACTTATATTAATAATTTATTGCCCAGCACTAGGTATATGGAGCACGAGTGTATTATATTGCCCCTCCCTAACTTGTTGCAAATTAGCTGTCTGAAAGAAGGTTCTACAATTTCCTCTCATTTACAAAACGGACAACACTGGTTGCTTATTTAAAAATATTTCTGGTCTTGAAAAGCACAAACTACGAGGATGTGAAAACTAAAGAAGCGCCACCTATTGTCTGTGAGAGCTAAGAGCAATTGTCTCGCAGTAAAAGTTGTAGCTTTGATTTCAGCTTCTCCTGTCACATGTTCACTTGCCCTTTTACACTTAGCTACAGTTCGTTTTGGTTTAAGCATGTGTTCCTGCTGTGAGTGTGGCTGGGCGAATATTTTTCCAGTGTAAAAATATGAAAAAATTTGCAACTTTGTTTTTCAGTGTATGTATTGATTAAAAAATTGCCATATATAACATTAATGCAAGTAAATAAGAACTTGTTCCAGAATTGGTAGGAATAGTTGTGACTGTTAGGTTTTAATTTAAAGGAATTAGGTCATTGTTTTTTGTTTCACATTTTTTAATTCATGCCATAATACTATCAAATTATGGTATTTTTACTCAAGGTTTTCACACTGCGAGACCTAATTATATCTATTCCACTTTATCAAACACATTTGCAGTAAGGGAAAAAAAAAAAAAAACTCCTCCAAATATCTTCTCAAACGTCTCACGAAGTTTGCCTCCAAGAGTTCAAAAGGCACCAACAGATCGATAGATGTAAGATAAATAAATCTGAAATTTCAAATAAGACGATAGCGCTGCAGATTGAAGTGTCTCCCCTGCTCTCCTCCTTCTCTCTCCTCTATGCTGTGGATGCTTGAGTCAAATTGATTACACCACTCCATCTGCATCATGACTGGCCTCCTCCTGTGTTTGCCGCCTCTGCCTACAGCACAGAGTTAGTGTACAATTACATATAGTTTAATATATCTGCCTGAGCACCTTTAAATAAGCATCACAAGTCCACAAGGTGATTTGTCTTGCAGCCCCATTACTCCATTGTACATCTTGATAGCCAGGGATCGCTCCTAGCTATGTTTAAGCATTAAATAGTGTATTATTATTTCACATAAATCAAGCTGAGATGTGAGGGGGGTATTCATAAATTTTGCATTTCTCACAGACAGTGTTTTAAAGTCGCTCTCTCCCTCCCTCTTCCTCTCCCACCTCCCTGAATTTGGAGACTAAAGCAATTGTGTTCCCTGTGTGTGATAGTACATTAAAGATGGGCATACCATGGAGGTATATTCAAAACAACATGTAATGCAGACAGATTAAGTTTGAGTTGCTTTAACACATTCATCATTGCACTGTTTTCATAATAAGTAGCCTTGTTTTGTGCAGGATTTTTTTTTCCAGATGCACACATGAACACTGTATTGTTATTGTCATGAATAATGGGAGAAAATACTAATAAAGCCCATTTATCATAATATTTTTCCAGTTAGCCATGGCTACTGAATCTTTTATCTGTGCTCGACAACAAGAGGAGGAAATTAAATTTAAAAGGTGAATGTTTGCCGTCAGCCACTTTGTTTCCCTGAATCCCCTGAACCCACCAAACCACTGGTTATTAGTCCTGTGTTTGTGCGAAACGTCTACTCAGGAAATGACTTCACTCAGGAAACTTGATGTCAGCTTCGCACACCAGCATAAGAAGTGCCAGGAGTACAGTGAGGCCAACAACGCGTTCCTCTCCCAGCTCACCCACCACTTCAGTGTAAAGGTATACAAAAAGTGACAAAAGAGGAAATTGGAGCTGTAGCTGTTTTGGTTTCACCAGGACACCTTGCATGTTCGCTTCAGTTTCATGTCTTTGTTCTGGAGTTCTGATTGGTTCTGACACTCGGTGAGGAACTGCAGGGCTTGAGGTGAAACCTGCCGATTTGTTTGGGACTTTTGAAAGTGTTAAACTGTATGAAAATACCATAAAATATGCCAAGAATTTTGATCAGATATATATTTTTTTTATTATTTATCTTTTTGTTTTTCTTGGTTGTTGTTTTTTTTTTACCACTTTTATTATACTCCAAAATATTTTCATCAATTTTAACTTTTTTTAAACAAACAAAAATAAATGCTTCCTCTCACATAGGAGGTTTACAGAAAAAAAAACAAAAAAAAAAACTAAAACCTTTAAAATAAAAAGTGCGTAGAGTTGAAGTAAGAGACATTCCTACTTAGCATAGTGCCAATCACTGAGTTGGATGTGGCATCTTAAAATTTTCTATAATTTTAAGCTAATTTTGCAGCTAATGTTAATACGTTTTAAGAACGAGCTCTATAATTTCAGAAGGCAAAAAAAGTAATAAAATATGGTAAAATCTTAATTTTTACTTTTATATTATATTTAAGAAGCTACACTTGTGTAAAATAACTTATAAACTCAATTACACCTGGATTAATAGGGTATTTTTATAGTATAACTTACAGGGGATCTTTCCTCCCCACAGCCATCACCATCTAAAATAACTATTTAATAAAATAAGTTACAACAACAATTAATTTCAGTTTGGGATCAATAAAGTATTTTTGAATTTAAATTTTAATTGAAATACCACAATTTCAGTCACAAAAAATGTCCCAATAACACATTTTTTGTGTTATTGGCACCAAAAATGTAAATTAAAAATGTCTAATATGATCTTAAAATTTTTGTTTGAAGTAGATTATGAACAACCACAAACATCCTCTTCTGCCACAAACAGTGTCTTCAGTCAGAGGCTTCTACAAATTTGCAGACTGCTAAAGAAGATCCTTCTTCCTCACAGACCTCATCTTTCACAACAAATCTTTGAAGAACCTAGAAAGAATCTTTCAAGATTCTTTCCTTTATATAAGGGAAATATGTCCCTTATATAAGGGTCATATTTCCCTTGTGGTCAATATACTTAATTGTGGTCAATTAAATATTTTTAATTGAATTACATGGCCTTTAGGCTGCAGGAATGGTATACCTCAACATTTGAGCAGTTTTGATACTATAACCCTTAAAGAGTCATAGCATCAGTATACCTTTATGCTGGTAATTGTTGCATGGCTGATAGCAATAATAAATACATTGTTAAAGGCTGCTGGCACAACACAATTCCCTGATACCCAAGCTACATGTATAGAAAAAAATTCTTAAACTGTTTAAATAATCCAAAAGCGCCATCAGTTTTGGTTTTTGTGATTTCATGCCCACATAGCACCAATACACCATAATTAAAGCTAATTTGCACTTTTAAAACATGCTTGTCATATTCAGCACATGATAATTATATGACCTCCTGGCCTGGGGGCTTCACTGCTGTGAGAAAGTGAAAAAAGGAGAGGAAAAAAAAAACCTTGTTAAAGTCGCTGAAAATTGGAAATTGACTCAATGCCAGGACAGTAAGTTGAGGACTTGGAGGGAGGGAAGGGGTAAAAAAATTCTTTGAACTAGTTTTTGCTTGCAGAAAATATCGTTTCTGGGTTGATATTTTTTCTGAAATGTTTCATGTTGATGAGAATTAAGAAATGGAGCTGCATTGCCAAACTATTCAGTGAAAGGACGGTTCATACCCACAGGTATCTCATTCCTGTGACATCAACTGTTAAATTTTAAAACTTCATATTTATTTGAACCTCTTTTGAACCTTTTACTTTAATAGCATTTTCATTGATTAGTGTCTGTCCCATTAGAAATGATTTACTATTATGTTAGTCAGATCTACATGAAGCTACGTGTAAATATCTTTCTTTACCTTCATTCCTGGGAAGAACACGTCTTCTGAAGTCAACATGTGCAGGCTGGCTGCATGTTTCCTTCTCACTGCACTCCCAGAAACCTCACTCATGTCATCTTTTTTTACTTTTTTTTGTCATGATCGCTCAACTTTCTTTGGTTCTCAACTTTCTTCAGTTCTCGCATGGAACAAACACTAGAAACAACACGGATAAATGCTCAGTTAAACAGAATAACCATAATCCAGACATGCTCCAGTCCTTCTTTGTCTGTTCTGGCTAACTCGCACAGAGATCCGTGATTCCACCAAGAGAAATTAGATGTCCTTTGTCAGATAAAACTTGATCTGCAGCTCCTGAGATAAACAGGAGCTTAATCAAACATCAGATAATCAGGACTGGTTTCACTGCCTCTTTGTTGTCAAATGACAGAAGGCCTTTCACAGGTTAAATATTGGCGTTTTGCAACTATAAGCTTTTGTGTATCATCACTCTCATAATTAGCTTCATCACTAATCACACTTTTTTTTAAATTTATTAATTTTTTTAAAGATGGCAGATGCCAACCCCACCTCCTCCACCATACGTGCGTTTCCTTTAAATTCTCTGCCTTCTCATGCTATAACAACCCCCACCTCTCTGCCTGTCTATCATCCAACCAAAGGTACTCTGGGTGGGGCAGGATTTCCATCTTTTGAAGTGAACTTGTCATGCGAGATCTCCATCACCAGACGCTCAGTGCAATCACCAGCACAAGATTAATTGTTTGCGGTGAACCACTTCAAACTTTTTTTTTTTTCTTTAGACGGCGCGTTACAGGATGAGCTATTGCGAGGCCCGTCATCATCATCATCATCATCATCTGTTCACACACCTGTGCATTCTGAGTGATAAATGTGCATTTGGTCACATTTTTGTGTGACATAGAAAAATACATCCTGTCATATACACAGTCATACAATCATATGACTTACAAATAATAAAAAAAAAAAAGATGAAGTAAATTCTATTTAAAGAATCAATTGCACGCGTTCTGAAACGTACGTAATAAATTTGCACCGACATGTGACCCACCTCTCTCGCACATGTACGACTCCAAACAGACTGCAGCAACACAACAGTAAGCACATTTTCTCTTCTTTGTTATCTCCTGCTTCCGTTTTGCCCTTTGGTTAAACATTCTCTTGGCATGCATGATCCCATTTAACTTTGATTTCCTCCTTTTCCAGGACGGCATCCTCGATGGTTCCAATTTCCAGCCCATTCCCCAATTTTCAACCCCAATGACAGACAACACACACTGCAACGGCTGTTCAGCCGGGGAAGGGACTCGGTAAGTGATTTTTTTTTTCTTTTCTTTTTCTTTCTTTTTTTTTTTTGTAATCCTGTCTGAGATAAAAAGGCGAGTTTGCAGCAGATAAGGACTTGCCCGAGTGGAGAGCAGGAAGCTTAGAGATAGTTTGAATGTGACAGGTTTGGAAAACATTGCAGCGGAGAGGGAAATTAATATGAATGTAAATGATTTCCAACAATGCAAACTTTATTTTATTCATTCATTTTAAACAAAACTCATTTGAGGTTTTTTTTTAATTAGAAAACATAATTTATTCAGTTTATAAAACCATAACTACTTCTGTTAAAAGTTCTGTAAAGGCTAAAAAAACAAACATCTATTTATTTTCATTTGAAACAATTTTATGGTCAAATGTTATTTCATGTAAACTTTAATGACGATAACTTTCTTTAACTTAACAAAAATTCACAAAAAAATGTTAATTGCTTATATTTAGAGATATTTTGAATCCCTGCAAAAATAAATTATATTTCAGTTGTTGCTGTGATTGTGTCTCACATGAAAGGGGCAGCTCATTGTAGAACTTCAAGTGGTTTCTATGTAATTCCCTATAACCTACGTTATGAAGCCGTATGCATCCTAAAAACCTCTTTTCAGCACAATTTAACTAGGAGCGAACCTGCAAATTCATTCTTTCTGTGTTTCTCTGCAACTCCGTCATAAAGCAGAGCACCCCATTTCCATATCAATCGGATTAGTTCCAAGACCAGGGAAGTAGGAGTAATGTAAGTAAGCGTACAAATTTAAATATAGGACATCAAAAACATTGTTAGGGATTCATTTATTTTTGAAGCAGCCCTGGCTCCCGGTGCCTCTCTGTGAAGATGAGATGAAAATGCATCTCCTTAATTTTATTTCCATTTTATTTTGAAAAGCGCAGTAGTGCTTTAGCACTACACAGGCATCACAGGATCCCGATGCTGTTATATGCTTAACCTCCTTTGTAACATGAGTATGTCACATTAAGCACTGGTAGAAAATGCAACAAAGCACGGGGCAACTACATCTTCCACTGCTCGTGCTTTAATGTGGTTTTGATTTGATATATCTTCCAGGTTTTGATATCGTGTATAAAAGAATCTGCTGTGACTGTAACCTGTATTTCATTATTAAGATTACTGATCTGCTTTATTGACACGAATCAATTGAAATTCAAAGAGGAAATAAGTGTTGAAAATGAACATGGAGGACAAAAAAAATATTTTAAACTTTTCCAAACTATTGGAAAAGTTTGATTTATTTGTAAAATTTATTATAACTAAATTCAAATGTCAAAAATCAAGACGGTAAAGATTAACTAAAGCAATAAAATTAATACAAATACAAATTTTTCTAAATTGCATGACCTTTTTCTTTCTTTCTTTATTTTTTTTATACAAATGAACAATTGTTTAGAAGACATGTAAGACCTGTTTAGATGAGAAGAGATTGTGAGGTCAGAGTGTGCAAATGATTCACAAAGAGATTATTCAGCAGTCTGGCTGTTGACGGATCAGCGCAGTCAGAACCTCCCTGTCTGGATGCAGAAATAGATGGATGCCTGCCTGTTGCCTCTTCAACCCTTTATGACTTAGTCTGTGTCTCCGTAATTGAAAAACTAGCTCGGCTCTGTTGTCTTGGGATTTGTCCTTTTATAATGCGTCTTCAAAACAGGAAAACCAATAGTGGGAATAGACCCCCAAATGTAATTAATTTTGCGGGGGCGGGGAAGGGTAAGAACGGGGTTGGGGGGGTATTATTTCAGGAGGAAGAATTCTAATCAGTTGCAGATTCCTTCCTGTTTGGTTTGCGTGACCGTGGCCAATTACCAGTGAACTCTGTGTTACAGTTCCACTTCCTGCGCTACCCAAAAGAAGGGACACAGACCGGCGATGCAGAGCCTGCTCGGACAGGGGGGAAAGGAGAGACGAGAGATAGAGGAAGAAAGACGAAACAAGATGCAACCTGATGGGGCTACAGAAAAGCAAACAAAATAGACGACAAGGAAGAAACAAAAAAGCAACAAAAAAAACAAAGTAGTGATTGAAATATCCAGCTTGATCTAAGGTGCAGAGACGTGAAGGCACACAGGTCCTTTATCCAGCTAATATAAGACGCAACATGTGGTTTCACAAAGGAAATGAAAGGATTTCTGACCTGACTTTCTCGTGCCGGCTGACTTGTTCTCAGGTAAACTGCGGCACAACAGACTGAACTCAAGTCACAAATGCAATAACACATAACTCAATCACTGCAGCGATGTTATCAAAAGACACAATTTGGCAATGCTGCTTTCCCCTAAATCAAATCAAACTGCAGGATTGAACAACTGAATTAACAATTGCCAAGATACACCTGAATTCACACGAAGTGTTCTTTGTTTTCTTTTTTTTAATCAGTGTGCTGTAACTGTGCTCCCCTGGAAATTGTCCACACTTTTTTTTTTTGTTAAACATCCAGAGTCAGGGATTTATATACTGTTGTGACAAGAGGTTTAAAACGAATGATGTGCCAAGAAACCATCTGGTGACCTGGTTCGTTTTGAGAAGACATGTCAGGTGTGCAGCTGGTTGGAAACTTTCAGTGAACACATCACACCGAAGTACCAGCAGGAGGCATAAACAACAACAGTCTTTACTGTGGGTGTTGCCACTGAAAGAAGACTAAAAGTTCAGTATTTTTAGAACAACAAACGGTGCAAGAGGCTATTTAAAAGGAAAAGGAAGATGTATCAGCTGGTAATTTCGGATGGCATATAATGAAACTTTCGCAGATAACAGGAAGATTTAGCGGAGAAAAATAGGTTTCTATATTTTTTCCTCTGCTATTAACTTGTCTAGCTCAGGATCAGAATGTAGAGCCTGAGCTTATGGTAGTGATCTACATTCTTATGGGAAAACACTCAGAAATTGTGTTATTAATGCTAACAATGCAAAAAAAAAAAAAAAAAACAAAAAAAAAAAACAGGATTTTAATGACTGATTGAAATGGCAACTGTGTCTGATGATAGTCTTATTAACATCGCTAACCATTTAAGAAATGGAAATTGACCATAAAGTCTGAGTGGTTGGTCTCTTAAAAAAAAAGAAAAAGAAAAAAGTCAAATTTTCTTTTTTTTTTAGACAGTTTTATCAGATATACCATGTCTTAGTGAATGTTTACTGACTTCCACATCTATAAATCTTATAAAACATGTAGATTTGTTGACAATGTAGACATTGTCAGTTCCTCAGAGGTTTCAAGTCGAGCTCTGTTACAACCCGTTTTGCCAAAAGGCTTCTCTTAAGCTTGATCCCACTCCTCTGTTCTCTACTGTATCTGTTTCCATATTTTCCCAAGGGTTGTTTTTGTACATGTTACTCTCTCTTTGCTATTAATGCTTAGCTTTAGATTTACAGTAGGACGCTGGTAATCTACAAAAAGTCTTCTCAGTGGGATATTCATTTATTTATTTTTCAGTGTTTAGTTGAGTGTCTGGTACTGTGTTTAGATGCAATTCTTTCAATAGCTGACAATTACATTACGTGCCCAACAACAGAAGGATTTGTTTGCTTTTTTTAGATAAGACCCTCAATATATTTTACCACAGCATCCAGGAGTGTCTTTGATTACATTGTTGATAATGGAAATGCATGCATGGAGTCATACTGATAATGTCATGACTGATAAGATCAAATTCTCTTTTCTAGTAAAATCCAAGAAATCTGTTTTGTGTTAGCCAACAGATGACATGACATTTATTACCATTTTCCAGCACAGTTGCAAACGTCTCACGAGGCCGGCTACTGAAGCAGTTACACACACAGTAAACTGCTTAGAAGATGTTCAAGGGAATGATGCACAGAACTGGCAATATGAATGTGAATTCCCTTGGAAGGCAACTTTGCACGCACACACACGCGTAGAGGAGAACATGAGAAATGGGCAAAGAGCCACACTATTCAATGTGAACTGGAGGGTCCAAGTCGCTAAACTAATCCTCGTACCACAAGATCCCACTTTCAGCCAAGTCTTTTGCTGCAGCTGCCTGGGATCATTTCACAAACACAAGGTATTCCTGGAAGAATTGATTCTGTTAGATAGTACATTGATCACACACATCGCCTGCGGACAGAAGATGGCTTTACAAGCAATAAGATGGGAGACAATTATATTATTTTAGTGAAATAAGACAGAGTACAAGCAGTGAGTGCCAATAGCCCAGGCAGGGGAGGGGAGGTACGGGCGGGCCCCCTCTGCGGCTGCCTCGGTGTGTTTGTGCTCCATCCTCAAGTGGCACGATAATCCACTAAACTTTCCTGCTCCTGCTCCTCTCAATGCAATCAGGATGCGAAGGCTCACCAGTGATTGCGTTCATTTGTAAAAGCATCCAAGCCAAAATTGAACCCCAAGGCTGATAAACTATAAAGATGCTGATCAGATCGCGGCTAAGGAGTCCACACTTGAGGGCACAAGTGTCAGGGCTAGAGCCAAAAGAGCAATGACTCTGTATACCTCACTCAGAGCCGGGCGACTGCCTCGGAATACAAACAGGAGAGGAGAAAACACAGAAAAACGACAGCGGAAGGCGGCAGGATTTTTCATCAGGCTGCATCTTTCAGAGGCTGGAAGTGTGATCTGTTCGGCGGATTTTCAGTTTTTAAATGATGTTTTATGCACTCTTTGGGAAAATGGGGAGTATTTATGTTGCCTCGGAAAAGAATACAAATGCCATGAACTTTTCAGTGCGTTTTATTAGAGTTATATGTGATAAATTAATTCAAAGTAGCATGCAATTGTCAAGAGGAAGGAAAAACAATCATGTATATCAAACCAAAAAGAATCTAAAAGGTGTTGCATATGTATTTACCCCCCTTTAATTTGATGCCCAAAATAAAACTGCCTTCAACTGGCCTAATTAGGAAATGGTGTCCACCTTTTTGTATATGTAATTTCACTGTAAAAACAATGGCTTTGGCTAGGCCTTCTTAGAGAATGTTGAACAGCGACATAAATACCAATGAATACAGGATAAAGTTAGAAAGTTAGTAGAAATTAAAATATAGTTAAGAAGAAAACTTAGTCTTTTTTACAGGTTTGCCACATTCCATGCAGAGGACATAACAAACATGTGGAAGAAGGCGGTCACATCAGACGAGACCAAAACTGATTTTTATTTTTTTTTTCTAGCATAGCACGCAAAGGTACGTCAGGTGGAAAAATAGAACTGAACGTTACCCAGAACACAACATGGCCACAGTGAAACATAGTGGTGGCAACAATGTGCAGTAGGGAAACGAGCTAAATACAGGATAATGCTAAGAAAAAAAAAAACTGTTAGAGGTCGTGAACTATCTAAGACTGGAGCAGAGGCTCAACTTTCAGTAAAAGAACAATGTTCAACATATAGCCAGAGCCGAAATACAAATCATTTTCATAAAATAAGCCTATTCAACTGAGAATCTGTGGTAAGACTAGAAGATTGATGCTTACATTTGCTCCTGCTCCAATCTAACTGAAGAATGTGTAACAAATTCAATCGCTATTGGAAAACTGGTAAAAACTCATCCCAAAGGCTTGCAGCTATAACTGCAGCCAAAGGTGATCCCAAAGAGTTAAATCAGGAGGGCTGGACTTTTTTTAATGACAGATTTTAAGATTTTTATTTGAAAAAAATGTTAAACTATGGAAAATTGTTTTTATTCCCTCTTCAGATTTGTCAATAATTTACTTGTTGATCTATCATACATCCTCTAAAACACATTGAACATTGAGACAATTTGACAAATTGTTAAAAAAATAAAATACTTTAAGTGACGTGAATACATGCAAAGCAATGTAGCACTTGAGCTTTGTCATATTTATTGCTAAACATGGTGTAAATTTCACAATCTGGCATGAAAAGTAGAAACATACAACATATGTTGTAAAGGAAGGTGTATGGATTAAATATATTAGTGATATATCACATTATCAGAATAACAGTAAATCCCATGATGTTTCAGCACTTAACATATTGTCACCACACCAAAAGAACTAGTGCAACCTGTTTTTTTTCTTTTCCACTGCTCTACAGTTATCTCTCACAGCTATTGCAGCTTCTTACACTAAATGAACAGTGTCATTACTTTAAACACACATATCTGCCTCTGCCGAAACACAAAGAGCAAAGACAGACTGAAGAACAGAAAAGAAAGAAAGGGAGGATCTGAGGATGTGCCCCCCCCCCACCCCATCCTCGTGGCCCCTGCGCGTTAAATGTCAAAGAGCAGTCAGCGGGAGAGACTGATTCCAGGAGGCGATGTGAATGGGACGATTGAAGACCCACTTTGATTGACAGCTCTTCCTCTCCCGTTCTGCCCTGAGGCTGATTGACAATGTGGTTCATCTCACATTTTGTGACTGAGCTAATCCAGTAAATTCCTACCAGACGCTGCTCTACTCAGCGGAGACGTGCCGCTCCTTTCCCAGGTGGAGGTTTTGTTTTGTTCCTTTTTCCCCAAAATAAATATGTTTTTCCATGTACGGCACCCAAAACAAACCGGGGAAGGGGTTAGGGTGGTGAGGCGGTTGAGGGTTCGAGGGGGGCTATAATTAACTTTAAGTGCATAATTAAGGGAGTTTACAAAAGTGGTAGTTTTTTCTATGAATTAAAATGTAGACTAATTACATATGGGAATTGTCCTGCTGTTGTGCTAGCGATTAACATTGTCACAGGTTACTGTCTCAATATGCTGCCTGTTGGAAATGGGATCACCTTACTGGAACGATTGATCTCTTGCCAAGTTCAGTAATTAATTGACTCAACAATCACTGACACGCAACTGTCTCGCGCGTCGTCCCTCATGCCCACAAGGTGTGCCGCTCGTCCTCTCGACCTTGCACCTGTATTTTGATGTGTGCCGTTTCCCACAATTGGCTTCAGCCGCACCGCAGCTGGCTTTTCAAAGAAGGGGAAAAAAAAAAAACATGGGAAGGAAAAAAAATACAAGAGAAAGAATTTATAAAAAAAAAAAAAAAAACTGTTTTAGAGTTCCTCTTTGACACCAGTGACACACATTAATGTGGTTGCCCAATGAGGATAGGCGTGTGCAATACATTTGATGCCTTCATTAATCATCATTCCTAAATGATCACTCTGTAAGGAGATTCATTTAAGCATGATTAATTGCAGACTGAGTCTAATCAGGCGATGAATTACCTGCCTAACCTTTCGCATGAGGTTGTTGTTAACCTCAAGTCAAACCATTGGAACCCAGAGTAGTTAACTGTGTCAAGGAAAATTAAAATACAGCAATAATGAGAATTTTCAAACATTTAAATCATTTACATAAAATAAATGATTTAAAGTTTGGAGTATATAACTCCAAACTTTAACTTGGAGTATATAACTCCAAACTTTAAATGTCCAAACTGTTTTATTTATTTTTTTTTTTTTTTACCTCTGGTTAGATATTTTCATGTAAAGAAATTTCTATAAAAAATACTTGAAACATTTTTATTTATATTTTATTGTTTGACTTAAAGAGTTAAGCTATGTTATGATTCCTAAGCCATCAATTTCTGTTTTCCAAGCATATATAGTCAGAAGGATCGTAAGGAACGTTAAAAACAATCTCCAAAGCTCAGACTGTAAAAAAAAATGCATCTTGGAATCAAGAGTCCATAACAGCTACTAGACTCCATCTACATAGAAGCTGGAAGCCTGCCAGAAAAATTCTATATCAGTCCTCCCATCGTAAATGTAAAGGTTAAGAATTCGCTAAACTCTGCTAGGGCTCTAACTGGAACTATCTGCTTTGTTCGGATACTGCAGGTGGATTTTGCATCCAACAAAAGATAGGAAAGTACACTGTTGTGTACAGTGAAGGCTCTGTGATGCTATGCGGTGTTTCTATTCCATCGGTCCTGGGAACCTTCTGAGATTCTAGGGAATGGTTTTAATAAATGTAAACAATATAAATAATATACAGATGCAGCCATGTGTGGCATCTTGGGCTCACAATGTCTCTATAACAACGATTACATTCAGTATTACATAAAATATATTGCTTTCTACTTTGCACTTACTGTTCCTTTTAACGCCCACAGAGACAAAAATGCGTAGGTTTTTTTTTTTTTTGCTTTGTTAATTTAGATAAAATGATTGGGGGGGTTGAGGGGGAGATGTTCCTGTCTTAGCCAGTGTTGACACTGATGCATTATTAAGTCCATCAATGTCATCAATAGATGTTACACTCTTGGCTGTTGTTGAGCCCACAAGACAATGCCTGGATGTGTGCAGTTTTGTGTTTACTTTGTAGGTATGATGAAAGCCTTGCCAGCCAGTTACAACAATATTAGAGTGAGCTAATCTCTCACAGAGATGAACTGAGAGTGACTCACACACGCATCAAGCTTGCATTGAGCACTCACTGCACAGTATGCATTTAAAGTTAAACTGTCAGGTCTGCAGCAGCATGTTGCATTTGTAGGTGACTGTATATTCTCAGAATAATGCACAGTCTCGGGTGCAATTTGCATAAAATATTTAGTACCAGGGAAGATTTGTGATTGCAGCAATGTTGAATATTGCAGTGACCATGTGGGTTCCAACTAACCCATATTTTCTCCACTCTTCTTCTTTTCTATGATCACAATAACTCTCCCACTTTCTGCGCTTTGACGTCTTAATCACGAGAATCTATATCAGGTTTGAACATTGAGGACACAGAAAGTCCATTCAGCTTGCCAAACACCTTATATACATGCCGTATGGGGATGCGGGGCACTTTATAAACAAAAGCCTTCCAAATATATTGCATCCGCTCATTGATATTGACATAATGTGTGAAATTCAATATATCTTGCAAGCTCTACTCTGTGCTCTTGAAAACAAGAAAAATGTGACTCCATATTTGAAAAGAAAATAAATACTGGATTAAACCATACCCTCTGATATAACTCCCGCTTCAGAGCCAGTGCTCATTAGAGGTGAGAAAAAAAAAAAGTTCACACACAGAAATGAGCCATCATAATTGCATGATTTTATGCACAATTCAAATTCAGACCATTCCTTCTTGACACAGCCAATACATCTGTCACACTGCTCCTCGTTTTTCTTTTTTTGTTGAATAATTAAAAAAAGAAATAGAGAAACATACTAATGAGAGAACCTTACTTGAGGGCTTTGCCGCTCCACTGACTATCATATTAATGTATTCCTGTGTGAATTAAACGCATCATCAAACACCTAAGTTCCCTCTGTGTTTTCCTCTGAAGATGAGGCCTGGACACCAGTGTCTACCTTGCCCTCCAAAAAATTAAGGGCATTCGTCATTATTGTACCTCTTGTGACTACCTGTTAAAAGCCATGCACTAAAGTTCCGCCTTTTAAATTAAGAAAACATTGTGAATTTATTTATTTTTTTTATGAGAATGATATTGTTTCAGTCGACCATTAAGTCATTAATACATATTAAAACGACAATCTGATTTGTTATAATTTGCTGTTTTATTTCTTACATATTTCCATATGTACAAATCTGTCATATTTGTAGAAATCTCTGCAATATTGAAATTTCAATTTCAGACCTTTGTTTAATCCATGATCCAAAAATAATGGTACATCTTAAAAATCTACAAGATATGACAGTTCATATAGTCACAGAAGCTGGTCATAGCGGAATAGAAAAATGGACCAAGAGATTTACCTTACAACACGAAAGTAACCCAGTGGAAACACTGAACTATACAACACCTGGAACACCACAGTTAAACATGGTGGTGACGTCATCACACTGCGGGGATGTCTGTACATGTGAAAAATTGAGAACCTTTTGAAAATTATTTGTTTCAAGCATTCTCTAGCCAGGCGTATTGAGTTTAAGCTATTTTGTAAATACAAATTTGTAAAATGTTCCGTTTGTAGAGTTGCAAAGATGGTGGAGGCAAACGACCAAAAGATTTGAAGTTATAACTGATGCATGCACAAAACATTGACTCATTATGGATGAAGACAAATGGATTTGACTTGGTGATTTTTTTTTATTTTATTGTGAAACAAATGGAATAAAATAGTACAACTTGTCTTCAAGTTATGCACAACTTTGTGTTGTCTGCAACATAAAAAAGTAATGAAATGCATTGACATTTACAGTTGAAACATTGCAGAAAGTTACAAAAATATCAACAGATATTGATACATTTGCGAGGCACCTAAATATGCAATATGTGACAGGCAGGAATGCAAGAGGTTAAAACTTAGACCCTATCATTTCTTTTTCATCCTTTCTTTCTTGTTCAGCCTGAAGGTCTGTTACCTTCCAGTGTAATCTATGCCTAACCTTTTAACACTTTCCTGAACTTCTCTCTGTTCCTCCTTCCTTCCATTCATCCGCTTATCCCTGCCTTCCTTTCTCCTTGACGCAGACTGACAAGTTTTCAGTGCTCCTTTCCCAGAGTGTCTGTGACAGCTTGCACCGGCTAATTAAGGCAAATTGAAAATGGGGGGTATAAAGTACACATGGAGGTATTTTAAAGACTGCTTTGTAGCTGAGCAAACATGTCAGCTCATGCTCTAAAATGGCATGTCCACGGCGGAGGGAGTGTGCAAGATTTAATAAACATAATAGACCACATAGCGCTTAAACTGCTACATTGGTCTGGCTTTCACTGAAGAGTTCAGAGAGATGTTAAATTGAGCGTTGATATGGAAATGTGCAAAATCACTCTCTTTAAAGGTATTGCCCGGGCGCCAATAAGGCAAAGTAAAGTATAAAGCAACAACGCATGCAGTTAAGGTGGGACTAAAATGTTAGTTTGAATATTTAGAATAGAATTGCCCATAGCTCTTGGAGAGCAAAGCAGGCAGTGTTTGATTGATCATGTCCCACAGGGGCGACAGCCAGCATGCCATTTATACACAACAAACGGGCTTGGCTGCACTAAACTAAGCTCACACAACCTATGCAGATAGCGCAGTCTTTCATTTTAACATGTGCATGCTAAACCTGGCTGATAAACGATTTGCCTAGCAGCACTTCCGTCCATATTTTATCACAGCAGACAATGCTTGGTGGCATTGCCAGACTCGGTGTATATCCAGTATTAGGCGAAAAGAAGAAAAAAAAGAAGTGTCTCCTCAACCTTTCAACAGCTTGGCTCCTATAATTAACTTCCACAGGACTGATGGGAGCTTTAGTCTGCGGCTGAATGGGTAGAGTAAAATAATAATAAAAAAAAAAACAATAGAAAGGAGAAAAATGGTTGAAGATAAAGATTAAAACAGCATATACTCACAATACAGATATACACTAAATTTGACAGAGATAGGAAGATCTTGGGTCAGTCATGCTCGAAGCTCATAACCTCACTCATCCACCAAGCTCTTGTCAAAAGCAGAACTCGCTGAAAGGATTAATGAACATTTACACTTAAAGCTCAGCAGTTGCAAAACACATCAAAAACCTTAAAGCTGTGGCACGCCTGCAACATTTTAAGCCAGCACTTTGAATATGGCAATGATGCCAACAAAATATGAGCGGGGTAGAGTGTTAACGTACATATCCAGAGGCAAGAGTCTGGTAAATCTGGAGCCCCAGTGATTTTCTTTTTTCATCTTTTAATGGAGAGCTTTCAAATTTAAGTGCGTCAGATAAACAGATGTTCCAGTCACAACCTAAAATACCCTCTGAGTTTAAAGAGAAATTTGTTCACGAAGTTACAGGTTCGATTCAGAACTCTACAGCTTTTGCGTGCGTTTCACACCTTTTTTGCTGCAGTTTCAAATTAAGCAAACATACAGGGAGAAACTATGAAAGACATCATACTCCATATGTAGTGAAGAGGAAATAACAATTATTGCTTTTGCTGTTTCTAATCGTAATCTTAACCAGACGAGAGCATGTTTGGGCTCCAGATGACGTCTAGACTATCTGCAATTGGACAGATCCTGCACATGCTTTTTGTTAGGAGGTATCATTAATAGCCAGGCGCGACCTTTGACCATCTCTTTAAACCATTAGCCGGGCTGCTGATGGTTTCTGTTTTCCTTCGTCACAGAAGATCTTCAAGAGGAAGAGCTGTTGTTTTGAGGATATTGTGACACTGACTTGATGTGTTGCGTTTGTTTTTGTAAGAAGGGATAGTTTGTCAGTAACTTGATTAAAATCCATACTTTAATGGAGTTATATTCTTCAAAAGGGACATTTATTGAGAAGTATTTATTGCTTTATTCATTGTGGTAAAGTTTAGAATGAACAGAAAACGACAATAAATAGTTGGGGGGGGCTGGGTACCAATGTCAAGGTATGTTTTAAAACTACAAACATGCTTTGTCATACCATCCATAAAGTCATTTTAATGAGATACCAGGGAAAGAGTTAAAGCCACTAAAGTTTTCTCCTCCAGCTGTTGCTGTGCACTACTGGCCAGCTGACTAAAACTAGGCTACTCCCTTTTCTCTTATAAGACAAGGGAGACATATCTGGACATTTGGAAATATTTACAGGAATAATAAAGCATAGACCCTTAACGGGTAAAAAGGAATACCACCCATCACTTTATTATGTCAACACTATAATTGGAAGATACAAGCAGGATGTCTGTTAGGAAACTGACTGTAGGCTTTAACCGGGACGTTAGTGAACTAACCAGCTGATTTCAGCTTCTTAGAGACAAAAAGTAGAAAAGTAAACTGTTCTCCACAGTGATCACATTAAAAAATGAACATGAGATTTTTCTCATAATATTTTGAAAGTATTTAGTGTGATAATAATTAACAAAAAACATTCATGTCTTTTTTGGTAGTACACTGTAGGACTACATACACTAATTTCATGTTTTTGAAACTAAATGTTTTTGCTCAAATCTGTATTAATAAATTCCAAGGAACATCAAGGAAGTCTTATAGATTTAAATAATTATATTTGTGATGATCTCAATTTGGCAGGACTAGAAAAAACTTTTTAAATAGCAAGTGGATTATTCTATATAATCTATGCTATAGGTTTTCATGTACAATTTGTTAAAACTGTAGCATTTTTGCTCGAGGGAATCACACCGTGACGGTCTCATACCGGCCGATGTCCAGTCTAAACATATATGCCTACAAGTGTCAGTAATCATGCGCATGCGTGTCACTTTGTGTGTGCATCTATTAGATAGGTTACTGAATAGGAGCTGCCCTCCTATCACTTAAATCTGGCTGCGGGGCACAAAGTCCATTTGTCACGTCACGCTTTTGTTATCACACTTTTCTTCAGAGAAAACAAACAGCAAATCGCACAAAAGACCTCTACGGAACGACGCTGCCTCATCTGGCGAGAGCTCTTTATTAGATATGATGTGGAAAAGGGGAGGACTTAGACTTAGCAGAGGAGGTGGGGAACGAGGAAGAGGTGTGATTAAGTGTGTGTGTGTTGGACTGTCACTGCAAACGAGTACGTTTCCTACTTCTTATAGAGTGTGTGTGTCTACGCATGTGCATCTACGAGAGTGTGGAGGTGTGTGTAAGAAAGATACCCGGAGCCTTGCTATAGTACTCTGTTCCTAAATCATGTGTACAAGCTGTTTTCAATAAACTGTTGAATTTGATAAAGAGGTCTGGGATTATATTACAAAGCCCACAGGGCACTCGGACCTCTGCTATCATGAATACATTTTGCCTGATAATAACACTGTGACTTCAGTCGCTGCCACAGGAAAAACTGCTGCCCTTCTGGAAATCAAGTTGCATGACAGGGTGACACCTGTATAAATGGACAGGTGATGAGATTATAATATATTTATGCTTCCTGGGCTGGTGTTAAGGGACTCCTACAAGCAAGAGTAAGTAGCACTCAGAACTGGAGGCGATGGCCCTGGAATCCATGGGGGTGAATCCCCTCACCTTGAAGAAGAGGCCTTTTATTCATGAGGGGGAGTAACACAGACAGGTAGAGGAATTTGTGATTAGCTTGTAAGACTTTGTGTTTACATGAAGGATTCCTGCTAGGTTATGCTAATTTGTCAGAAATATGAACTGCATTGTCCATTAAACAAATAGATGTATATACATATTTTTGAGTATGTAGTTAAAAACACCTTCCTGACCAAATTAGTTAAATAATTCACTTTGGAACCGTTGGAGTGGAACACCATTACGTTACAACACAAGAACAAGAACCACCGCTTCTGACGCTCTCGGATGTCAGAACTCATTACTGCATAAGCGCCCATGTTACTTGGTATTCCCGACTGTGCCAGACTTTTCCATATCTCTGGTCTCCATACAGTATCTAGGTAGCTAAGAAGGTGAGCAGGTGATGAATGTTCAGTAATTGTCAGAGTTCAAGTGGTAAAAAGATTCAA
Organism: Girardinus metallicus; assembly: GCA_903067095.1. NCBI lineage: Eukaryota > Metazoa > Chordata > Actinopteri > Cyprinodontiformes > Poeciliidae > Girardinus > Girardinus metallicus. Next base: position 23,335 of record CAEGAE010060021.1, read on the forward strand.
ATCCATGACAGTGAGAAATGGAAGAGATTCCCCGGGGGAAATTTCAGGCAGCGAGGAAGTGCATCCAGCCTGTCTAAATAACTGATCGCACCTCAACTTGGTCACTTGCTCAGAACGTGCGCTCTGATATTAGAAGTTTGCCTGTATTGCAAATCAGAGCTGCTGCAGCTTTTTCCCCCATATTAGCAAAGTGAACGTATTCCAAATATGATTTTCCAATTTTGACTATGATTGTGAAGGAGTTACATTTCAGCAAATATATGACTAAAAATGAAATTCATAGCAGGAATGAATTTTTGAGCTGTGCTTTTTGTATGAACATTACAAATATGAGGTTTTGTGTTTAAATAAAATGGAAGGATGTGATCTTTCCTTGCTGGTGTCAATTCTGGTAATGGACGGAAATGTATGTTCAATGTGTGACTGAAGCAGACAGTTGACTGTCTAGTGAATTTTTTTCCTGTTTATACAATGTAAACACACCATACATAAAATCCACCAGGTTGTGTTGACAATAACATTTAGTGTCAATAGCCTTAGTGAAGAAGATTCAAAGTTAGTCATATTTAATATTGTTAAGCTTTGTAAAAGTCAAACTAAATCTTGTTTAAAAGATCTCATAGGGCTTAAAATTAAGCCCCATGAGACACATCTGTAGTTTATTTAGGCTGCAAGAGAGCAACATTTAAAGCAGAAAACAGGAAGAGTGAAAGGACTAATTGGCTCCATTTTATCACAGAGCTTTCAACTTCTGTGATGAACATGTTGGATTTTTAAATGGTTTTTTTCCTGCTGGTATTGCTGTAGGACATATTTATGTTTGCAAATTCATAAATTCATGTGAGATCTTTTTTTTTTTTTTTTTTTTTTTTACAAAGAAAACGGTCATTGATACCCTCCATTAAAAAAGGGTAAAGTAGAATTTGTTAATTAAGCTGGTTGCTTACAAAGATGTATCTGAGCAATAACTGTCCCATTACTCGTGTTAAGCCATTCCTGCACCCTAGATAGAGAAAGGCTTTTCTGAGTGAAGGAGAAATAGACTGTTACTCTGTGGCCCAAAGCTTCTCATCAGAGGATGAAAGTAAAGTTTACATTTCATTTAGAAATCAAGATTGTTTGCAGGTTGATCAAGGTTGTTGGATTTGTAGGACTGTCAAATAGTTTTCTAAATTGCTTGTGAATTATTCACTTTCATCAACTGAATCTCCTATTATCCATAATAACCATTATTTGCAGGGCTTATAATCTATTAAATACTCTGTCATAATGACCTGTCCCCATCTAGTATGAGAAGTCAAAATCTGACTGAAGCAAGAAACAGTCAAAAAACACAATTTGGATCTATAACGATCTAAATGCATGCACCAAGTTTAAATAAGAGACCTACATGGATTGTGTTGTTAAAGTAATAGGTGAGGTAGAGGTTCTGTTGAAAAGCTACAAGTTGTTAAAATTTGCTTGGCTGCATTGGATAGCTCTCTGGTTGTTGTCATTTAGCATAAATCCCAATTAGATGATCCATGGAGGTGGAAGCTGATATCTAGTCTGAGAGAGGCCATGCCCAACTACTGTCTTGAAACAACTCTGATCGCTTCTGTTCTCAGGAAGTTTCAGGGAGGAAGATCATTGGTGTTGCACGTCCTCCACTTCCATTTTCTGAGTAAATATACATTCGTTTTTGTGTGAATATCAACCCAAACCAACTATGACAACTGGTTCATAAAATTCTCACATTGCATTATTTTTTAAAATGAGAGTTGCTTTGATAGAAGTCCACAAAGACTTTCATCTCTCTCAACTTAGCTTCAGCCTCCTGGGGTAATTCATTTTGACTTGTACCAAAAAGGCACTCCCAGAGTTTTATCTAATGTCTGTACTATTCCTTTAAAAATCATCTGTCACAACTTCCTATAGTGATTTTGTGTTATTTAATAAATAAAAATGAACGCTGATCATCAATATGTCCATTGGATACTCCCAAAAGTCTTACACCTTCATAGATAAAGACGCTGGCTTGTTTTGAGGTACATAGATCATCACGGATGCCTAGACAGCAAAAGTGCCCATGAGTATTTCCAAAACCTTTTAGTAATAATGTGGGAAAACTAAAAAGGACATTTGCCTGAAAATTGCCATTCAAAAAATGAACACCGACATTAAAAGGGACACAGATTCCAGAACAAAAGTTTTAAAATTGCTCTCAAAGAATAATAAAAAATCTTGACAAGCCTTTTGTTCTTCTCCCAGAGATGTTGTTCATGTAGAATAACTTTACAACAAACTTACACGCTGTGGTTGACTCAGTGCTTGTAGTCAAAATATAGCAAAGAAAACACCAGGGGCCGTCTGCTTCACTGGAAGTGGGGCTTGTTAAAGTCTGACCTTCCCAAACAACAACAAATCAGGACTCTGTTGACTTCCTCCTGGGTTAAGCTGTGGTTAATACGGACCGGACAACCGTTTTCAGCGGGACAATCCGTGGCCCCTCACATTGTTAATGATATAAACAGACAGACGGGAGTAGAGATTGATAAAAAAAAAAACTTACTTTATTACAAAAAGAACCAACAAAAATATAATGGGTTCTCAGACAGAAAGGAGATCTCTGAGTAGTGCTGCTAGGGCCTCATAAAGAGGACGTTTCCTTTCTATTTTTGGTGACTGGACCTTCCCTCTTTGCGAATAGTAGTCCTCAGTTGTATCTCACTGTCTGGTACTCCAGTGTCACCCCCCAAGGTGCAGGGAATTACCCTGTCTAGCACCCCTTCTCTATATTTAGGCCATTTAAGGTTGCATGGTTTAAAAGAGAAAGTCAAAAGATGCCATTCTTTATGAATGTCTGAGCTTATGAATAGGGTCGCAGCGCCTCTTCCTCCATCCCCTCGGGAGTTCACCTTTTCAAATATAACAAATGCCTCAATTAAAATCCCCTTCAAACACTGTGCTTATTTTTTGATAACAATTGCCCACTGCCTCCCTTTTGTCCCCTTCGTTTTCTCTTCTATTTTATTTCCTTTCTCTAAGGAGGGCTGATGCAAAGGGGCACGCAGGCCAGACGATATTTCCGTGTAGAGAGAACAGGGGGAGAGGGAAAGAGAAGATAAACTTAGAGAAGGAGATAGAGTGAGAGAAAGGGGGAAAGAGCAAGCAAGAGAGGAGAGTGTTTTTCTTTTGTGACCGAAGGAGGGAAGTGAGGCCTAGAATGATGTGAGCCAGCAGATGGCAGGGTAACAACAGTAATATAGCTACTTTTGCTGTGTCTGTCTGCAGTCAAATTGCAGGTCTGAGGGGAATCCTTGGTGTGTGCACAGACAAATGTGTTCAAATATTCCAAAACCTTAAGGTTTCACATGTACACAAACATACATAATGTTAATCTGTACGCTGATTTACTAAGAGTTCAAGTAAATTTAAAACCATTTTATACTTTTTCTTCAATCTTTACACATTTCTATTCAAAGACTCCTTTTTTTTTTTTGGTTGCTTTTTTTTTATTTAGGAAAGTTTGACACCATTCAGATCTCAAAGGGGAAACTGAACTAATCCTGAATGATGAGATCTGATGTTTACATTAGCCCTGAGAAGCTGAGCTGAATTAAGGCTTCAATTGAAGATGACTGGCATTCATAATGGTGGACTTAAAGATGGCAAACAACAGCAAACAAGTAAATCCAAACAACATGATCTCCCCTGGACATTATCAGCATGTGAAGCTCATGGTAGCGGAGCTGTCTGGCATTGCTTAGCTTAGCTTAGACTTGACTGGGTTCGATTAAGCTCCATGGAGGAAACCAAAGGCAGACTTTTTCCATTCAGTAATATTGACTAATTAATAATTATGTCAGCCCCCCGCCCCTCTTTAGCTTTGTGTTGCACGCTGGTTTTGTGGGCATGATTGCAACCATGTTTTTTTTTTCTTCTTCTTCTTTTTTCTTTTTTTTTTTTTTTGGATGAAAGCCTGCTCAGGAGTTCTGTTTACTGCATCTTAAAAAATGTGCCTCTCTGCATGCAAATGCACACAAGTAAATTAGACCAGAGCAAATGGTGGCTTACAGTACATATTGCACAAGGCACAAAAAGAGCTGCAGAGAGCAGGAAACAGAATCTCTGTTTGAAACTAACAAGCCAACTTGTTGTGGAGTCGAGTGTGGTTTTTATCCGGAGCTCCAGCTGTTTTGTATAGAAGCATTTATGCCACTCCTAACATTTTCTCTGTCTGTCTTCATGTGCCTGTCTCATCCCTACATTTTTTTTTTATTCCCTCAGCCTTGGCCAATAATGTATGATATCTCTATCTTGAGAGCCACACTAATATTATAGAGCACCCAGACATCCCCTTTTGCCTTTTGGGCTTTTTTCTTTTGCCTTTGACTCTTCGAGTGTATCGTCAAGAGTGTCTCCTGACAATTTCCAAAATGCGATGTAATGGTTTGTTTATGAATATTTTCTGCAGCATTTGTCCCATTTTCACTGACTGATGCTTATGAAAGAGTACCCAGTTAAATTGGATGGAGAATTCCCAGATGATTTCGTCCCTCAAAGAACATATCCAAGAAAAGCCCGAGTAAATAAATCTCCTGGACTCCAATAAAATATGTAGTTCATCCCTATGAATCACAGAATATGGTGGGGGTTCATTTCTGACCATGCTGCGCTGGCTGCGGGCTCTGAAATTTTTCAGAGCAAATTATATGATATACAGAGTGGGACAGTGGTTGTTAAACTCTGTTAGAGAAAACACATTATCACACGATTCATCTTAAGCAAAAATGACTTTGTAAAACCGTTTTGACAGCTTAACCAATGATTTATGTCTGGCTTCACGATTTTTGTGTAATGCTATATTTATTTCTCCTTCCAGAAAGCAGTTTATGGTCAACCATTAGTTTAAATTCAACAATCATTCAGTTTATATTTTTGTCTAAAAGATAAAAAAAAAAAGAGTTTCTCGTTCACTCTTTTGGCACATATCACCTTCTTTCTCCAACAATTTCCATCCAGAACCCAAACAGCATTTTTCCTCCATTTCTTTCCACCTCGTCAGGTCGCAGTGCAGCAGACAAGTCAGAGCAAACCTCAAGTGAAGAGATGGTGAAAATGTTTGGGTGGCTCAACCCTTTCAAATTAAATGGATGGCATCCCAGGGAGGCCTATCAAAAATGATTAAAAAGGGTGGAAGACAGCATGTGTGTGAAGTGTCAAGACGAGTCGGCACAGGCTAGCAGACCAGCAACGAGAGCCGGGAAGCTTATTAGCATTTCAGCGGATAGCGACCTGCCTAGCCCCGAGCGCTGATCTTAACACCGGTCTGTCCTAAACCACACCGCGCTCTGCCGCTCTCTTTCCTTCTGTGTGTGCTAAAAAAATGTTTGTGTCAAGATGGAGGTTCACCAAAGTCAGGAATGTTTCTGTGTGTTACTGTCAAATTAGAGCTGCAGCCTGACAGATACAGTGTTTGTATGCAGTATTCTGAGGAGTCTGTTGGATTCCAAATACTTTGTGGGTAAAAGCAAATGTCAAAGTTTGCTGTTATCAGTTCATGGCATTAGACTGGAGTATTAAAGCAGTGGCTTCCAACTTCCTATTGGTGGAATTAAAGTTAACTCAGTCACACTTATATCCTCATCATCTTTAAACTAAGATAGGGCAGATCTGAGATCCTCACAGTACAATAAAACTGATCAACAATGTGAGGTTTCTCAGTATTCACACGAAAAGTGAGGCAAATTTAATCATATGCTCTTTGTATGAAATGGTTTTCATTCAAAACAGAAAAGCAACAAGTAATCCTGTTAAAATAGCTTATTGATAGTTAAGGGTTTAATACCTTTTGTAATATTTATACATTGTTATTTGATTTTAATAGACAGGCCTAGGGAAAAGCAAAAAAAGGACCTAGGGAAAAGCATAAAAAAGAACAAGTTTTCAGTATATTAAACATGTTTGCTGTCTTTACAGCCAGCAGAAGCTCAGTCTTTTGAGTGAGAGAAGCATCTACTATCCGTATTTCATCCAGCTGGCAGGCAGTGTGCAGCAAAATTTGGGTCAGGGGAAGTGCTGTTACCTAATGATCTGAGTAAAGCCAGACAAAATTCTTTCTTTATCTTACTGAGAAAAACCTTTAAACTGCACAAACAGTATGGATTCATAAAAATGGTAGCATTTTTAAAAACATTTGGAATAAATGAGTGAGCACTTAAGTTTATCTGAATTTAATTGTATGATTTTTTTTGTGCCAGACAGTAACATTTTAAATCTAATTATGCCTATGCGTTGATACTGGTACCCATTGTCTGGATTTTATCTATAAAATAATACCAGTATATATTTTCTACATTTTACATTACTCTGCTTATGTAAATAGAAAACATTGTGCTCTTGCAAATTTTTACCAAAGTTGATTTTATACTACAATGGTCTGGAATAAACATGCTATGTGTTGGTTCTAGTTATATATTGTGGTTAAATTGTAATTCAGTAATAACCTGTTGATAAAAAAAGCATAACATGGATAAAGAACATTTTCTCTTTTTCCATCTTCTGTTTGTAATATTTGTTTTTTCTTTTTTGATACCAATTGGAGTATATGAAAACATTTAAACATTAAATGATAACATTTGATCCAAAAAGTATTATGTTTGACAAGAGTATTAGGATAAATGGTAGCTTGAGTCTAAAAACAATTTCCTACAGGTTTACATTCAATGTTTGATTGTGGAACACAATGCAATACAAAAGAAACCCTTGAACAGAAAAATCCTTCACCATTATTTTTCTCCCCCTCCTCCTCTCTGTGTTTTGTCTTTGAAAAGTGTGCGAGCATCACAGTAGACCCGGACGCTTAATCGGTCACTGTGGCGGGCCATGCTGCGATATCAGGCATTTCATATGACTTTATTGACTCTGAGTTTTTATGCTCTTCTTCATCCTGACAGTATAAAGAATGGGCTGACGCCGTTTGGCCAAGATTGGAGGCCATTTTATGTCCTGGGCTGAACAACGTGACTAATGGGAAGCCCTGCAGGACTTTCAGTGATATCACTCAAAACAAAGTTTGACATGGTGTGTGTGTGCGAGAGAGAGAGAGAGTTATGTTTACTGTTAGACTTTAGGAGGCAATTTTTAGCAACTTCATAAGGCATATTTCCTCTGCAACGTTTCTTCTCAAGATTGTGTTTTCATAGAAATTAATTACTGCGAGTACAATAATATGAGCTTCCATACAGCGGGTATCCTTTGTCCCCTGACAAGGTTTTCTCACTAAAGCGACCTTGGGATGATGAGCCCGGGTGCCTACCTTATAGCTCCCAGCTCTACTCAAGCCCCCACAGAGCATCTTAATGTCTGAAATTAAAGATAGGCTCTGCCTAATCTGTGTACAGTAGCTACCCTACCTTTGGCATGTGGTTGTTGCTAATTACTTTGAGCTGTTAAGGGAGACATATCTGGGGAGACTGGCAGGAGGGAGAGACCTACAAACCCAGTTTAAAAGAAGAATCTGATTTTCCCATTGCTCCCGCTGGCTTTGTTTGACCTGTTGGATATGTATTGTTCTGTAGCTGCCTGTTCCAGGCTAGGGATCTACCTGTTGTTTTGGTATGTTGGAAACATAGCCTTTAAAATTGTTTCCAATACTGCGTTGATTGTGTTTGCAAGCAACTCCATCACACTACATTGTGTTTTTTAAAAAAAAAAAAAAGGGAAACAAGGTGTGAAAATTGGGAAGTCCCGTTTGCTTGGTGTGGTACAATGACGCCTTTGTTCGATAGTGCATGAATGGGACCCAAGCAAATACAGATCAGTCCCTTCTGCGTGCAAACCTGGTTCTGACATTTCAGCAATTAACTCTCATTATTAGGTTTAAAACAAAGTGGATACATTTATTATATATCATAATTAAGCAACCAAAACAATGATAAAAAATGTAAAATTTTTTTTACTACAAAACTGAAATGGTGCTAATCAATTTGAAATTACAAGTGAAGTGGCTGCAGCACGGCATGGAGTTGATGTCGGGGATGTGGTTTAGCGTGCTCGCCGCCTGGTAAACTGCTCCATTTAACTCCCCTCCGACTCCCACTGGCTCATTGCTAAATAAGGATATCAATTAGGCTAAAGCACTCAGCAAAAGCTCCCAAGTCAACCATCAGCCGAGGCATGAATGGATCTTTTGGGATATTGACTGCAGCAGCAATAGGTTTGTAAGTGGGCTGACCAAGGGGTAATTAAAGCGGCATTATCATGTTACAGCATTTATGGTGCTTCTGAGGCTCTGTGCTGTCCATGCAGGCAGGGATGCCCGTATCAGCCACCGTAGCAACAAGTACATAAGTGAAAAGAAAAAAAAAGTTAATTAATTATCTCTATCATAAGGAACTTTAAGTCTGTAAGAAGGTATTTTTGGTCATATTGTGAATCTGGCTATTATGTTTAAGTCTGACAAAGTGTACATTGAAGGTTAAAAAAAGTGTTTCAGTAACAATGAGCAATGTCATTACATGCAATGAAGAAAATCATCAGTGCCAAGCTCAAGGCTGCCCACTGTATGAGGTGGCCTTGATGTATGTGCAATTACAGCATAATTGCAGAGATAATTACTGTATGGGCAAGATTAATAACTTTATTAGCTAAAATGGTTCACTTTTAAAAGAGGGAAATGTATACATTGGTCCAGTGGATCTAAATTTGCTGAAAGTCAATTAACAAGCTGATTTTGTGTCTCATTACTCACATATTTCACCTTGGAAAGGCACCTTGGAAAGCTTAATTTAAAATGTAAAAAAGGTCAGGATGTCCCTTGTACAATTAAGCCACAATCTTTGAAGAATTCTGTTATTGTGAAAGAAATGGAAATGGGTCTATTTTGACCACTACAAAATTATTCTCTAAAGTGCAAGAACAACTTCATGAAAAGACCAAAGAAATTAGAAATGGGATTCATTAGAGATTATGACTCTGCACCAGCCTTCAGGTGTCCATCTCCAGCTTAGATATCATGAGACATTTGCCTCATTTTCTTCTTTGTCTTTCATTTTGGTTTTAATTGTGCATTTTACAACACAAACTCCTTCTAAATCCTCATTTTTAAATACACAGCAGTCAGTCTTTAAGCTCTGTTGAAACAATAAAAATGTTCCTCTTTAATTTAGTCAACCTAGTCATGCAGCACCAGTGACAGGACTATATTTGTCTTATCAAGACCTATTAACCATTTCCATTTTCTTATTAAATGTGTGCTCCACAATTTGTGATTTTTTTTCTCCCATCATGATGTAATTATGATGTATCATTTCTCTCAAATAAAGGTTCTGTCTTTGGTTGGTGTTAATTTGAACATGTGAACTTTATACTTTGAACTAATTGGTTGCTGTCGAAATCCCCTGAATGTGAGTAATTCGATCAGGTATTCCATAACCATTGTACAATTTAATTTGAGTAATTTAATTGGATTTGACTGCTCATTTCTGGGCCACTCTCCACTCAGTATCCAAGAACCGGAGAGGTATCCTGAGGCAAATGCACGCTAACTGCCACCAGTTCCTCACACCAACACAGTTCGGACCTTCCCGAAAGATAGCTTTTGCTCGATAAGGCCAGAGACATAATTTGTGTAATGTGGGTGATTTGAGGAATAAATACCTTCTCCATCTTCTCTTCACTGATTAATTGTAATAATAAAGCACACATTTCTCTTCCTTATAAAGGAAGAGAAATGTCCATTAATCCAAAACAGAGTTGCATCTTTGCTACCACAAACGGTTATGAGGTCAAGAACACAAATGTAATTTGGAGTCTTTCGACCAGTTTTTGTTAAAAAAAATCTGACATTGTTCCCTGTTATACAATTGTAAGATGTTTAATAAGTCAAAATTTTTATTGCATTTTTTTCTTGGTGTGAAATTGTCAGCTAACTTAATTTCAGTATTCTGGTTTGCATGCATACATCCAGAGTGGTTGGGCATCGTGAAATTTATGTTCCCTCATAAGGGAAGGCTCTGTCCGTAGTTTAAAATTTTGCATCAGCACAGGTTTTTCAGTTATCACGTATAACAGGTAGTAGGGAAGTTGCTCAGTGTACACAAGCTATATTTTTCTCTGTTATGCACTAAAACAGAGGAACTGCCCCTTAGCTATTACATTAATGTAAGCATGTGCCACCCATTAGTATTACTGGTAGCTGTGGCCTTGAGACATGGTGGCGACAGTGAGAGGAAAAAAAAAAAAGCAGCGGCAACATCCTTCTTCGGTACTTCGCTGCTGTACCCAAACAGTGCGACAATAGAGCAGAGAGAAAGGGAGCAAATGAAAAGGAGAGAGAGATGAACGCTGGAGAGAGAGATTAAGTGCACTAAGGAGGAGAGAGAACCACATAGTGGAGATTGTGAGTGAGCGATGCCTATAGGCAACGCCGTCTCATTCTTGCTCGGGTCCTCGTAGTTCCAGAGACAGGGATGACTCTGCCACTCTGCATCACTCTTATGTAGTATTCATAGCAGCAGGTCCCTTTAACACAATTTGTGACCTCCAACCCAGCTGAGGAACATTGGGAGTTTAACAATGGGCGACTTCTCGGGGAGTAAGTGTACCGAGTCTATGGTGAGAAACTTCCCTGTCTATTATTTCTCTTTTTATATATTGTGGGGAATGTGTCTTTTCTGGGAATTCTGCAATAAAATGACTGTTATTTATCATTACCAACCTCTTTATCATTTAGTCAATAAAAGGCCTCTCACTTTCTCTCTCTCCTTCGCTCCATCGGGGTCCGGGAGTCAGATATCTGTATTAGTCCCCCCCTGCCTCAGGGCGAGCTGTGTCAAAAGCTAAATCATGATCAGCTATGGCTTTCTGGCTAAATTGTGTATGAAGGCCCCGGGCAGAAAAGGTGCACATGCTCATTATTGGAGACACAGAGAAAAAGAGAGTGAAGTTTGCACACATGCATTAAGGGACACACACAAACAAAACTAGGAGGGATCGCTCCTTACACTTGGTAAGAGTACCTCGGTCATTAGGATCCATGCAAAAAGTTCAAGTAACAACTTCAAATGCATGTACTGTTCAGGGCTCAATGATCTAAGAGAAGCACACAGTATCCATTCTGAATGCTGCTATTAGGCTGAATAACAGAATTTTCACCTCATCTCCTCGTTGTTTATCCTGCATCGCTCACAGCATTGTGTGTACTTTTGCAACAAAAAAGGTTGTTTAAGGTGTCAAAGACTCATCGCAATATAAATATGCATTGTAACATGATGCACGACACACAGCTAAACTTTCAGTTCAGAGTAATCCTCTTTGATATTGACATTGCACGCATTCTTATTGACATTGCAATAAGAATATAATTCATATTATGCATTCATAGCATTGTCCTACTTTTGTCAGTGTAAAACAATAAAGAAGGTGCATTACATGATTAATTGTTCTTAAAACAAAACAGTCCTAACAAAAGAAAAGCCTTGAGTTTGATGCACTGTAATGAGGACATGTAGCTTGTTTTGAAGGGAGAAGTATAAGTTAACAAAGGAGCATTTTTGGCTGTACTGGCATTCACTGTATTAGTGCAATACACAATACACTCCAGAAACAAAATGTCAAAGAACTAAACAGATAAGATCCACACAGAAAGCTGTGGATGCAAGAAATGCATGTGTGACAAAAGTGACATTATAAGTCAGCCACACAGTATATAACCTCAGCAAGGATGGTCTATAACTAATGCTTGATGACAGCCAGAAGATAGAAGCAGTGGAAGTTACTCAGAAAGGCCTTAATCTGTCTGCCCACAAACATTCCTTTAAATGCTCACAAAGTTTCAGTTGAAAGAAGAAAATAAAGTTTTGGTTATAAAACAATTTATTGATAGAATTCACAATTTCACTGTTCAAACCTCATAGACTAAAGATTACCACATACTGGGCAAGGCCTTTGCAATAACACACAGAGAGCAGAACTACTAGGATCTTGATAGTAATCGGTGTCACTGAAACATAGAAGTTAGCTGATAATGGACTCCAGGATCTATTACCACAGCAGAGCTGCACCAACATCATCTACAGAAACCGTAATTGTAATTATTAGAAAGTTAATGCTGATGCCATTGAGTTGTTTTTTAAGATCCTGACTACAAAGAAAGGGAAGAGACTTTGAATAGGGAGACAGCTGTAGATGTCAGATTCTTAACCAGATATTTTTGTTTCGTTTCCACGCTTAGTTCACATTTCATTATTTCTATACTTTATTTGTTTCAAAATATTTGCGCTTGTAGCTCCAGGTAGTCAAACTATTAATGTTATATTCATTACATTAATAGTTTGATTAGGAACAAGTCTACCATACATTTCAACATGAATAGCCTGAAATAATTTGCTGTACCTGTCCATGGACCTTTAGTTACATAAAAAACAAATATTTCAAAAAGCAGAGTAAAACAGCTCAGGAGAATAAAAAATGTTGTAATAATTACTAAAGCAGAATATTGTAAAACTAAGTAATGGTGATGCAGTTGCTCTCTATTAATACAATGCTTCAGTTTAATAAAGAGCATTAAACTGAAGCAGTTTAATGCTTCAGTTTAACAGCAACACACGTTTACCATTCAAGTGGAAAAGCATGTGGTTCTAGTTTTATTTAAAGACGCAGGACAAATCCCTATGCTTGATATCACAGATCCAGAATCACAAGAGGAACCACAATGCCACTGAGCATCCAAAGAGTCCTTATATAGCATTTTAAAATAATTTTATGGTTAAAAAAAAATGAATCCATATTTCAAAGTTTATTTTTTGAAAGATTCATTCTACGGAGATTTCTGTCCTAATTTTCTTTCTTTTTTTTTTTTTTCTTTGACTAAAATTCTCTACCCCGATTGCCTCTGTATTTCATACGGAGTTGCATTTGCTAGCTAGCAAAGCACAGAGGACTTGGTCTCCCCTTTAGGACATTATCACCTTGTCCAGTCCTCTGGAGGGCCGTGCTGTCCCCAGTGCAGCAGTTCCTGCTAGCGCTAATTAATTAAGAGGGCAGGTTGGCTGCAGCGGAGAATGGGCCCAGAGCCTTTTGGTCTAGCAGAAAACACAGACAAAATGCCTAGAGACCAATCACCTCCTCTCCCCGTGATGAAACTGCACAGCACTCTGAAATCAGCAGAGATTTAAGAACAGGTGAATTAGCAGGGGTAGCTTGCACTAGGTTTTTTTGTCATTAAGGCGATACTTTTACATTTCTCCTAAACTCTTCATTTGTCTTTGTCTTTATTTGATCAAATTGACACAATTGTGCATTGCAATTTATTCACTGCAGAAAAAAATACTTGCCTCTTTGATATATAGATTTTACTCTTATGTAGACTGAGTTGTAAACTATATTAGAATACACCACTTAACACCAGCGCACAGCCATACATCATAACATTTGCACAGTGTTCTTGTACAAGATGGAAATACAGTGTCAGAGGGAGATAGAGTCGGGAAGCAAGTGGGGGAAATAATACAACCACATTTAATGAAAGGTTAAATTTTCATTTACTCACTATTGACTGAGCTGAGAGGGCCATTATTTATTGTATTGGCATGATGTGGCCCATTAGTGCTGTATTGGAATTGGTTTGGCTCCTTTCTCTCCCCTTTCTCACTGACTCTGTGTTGCTCAGCGTTGTGAGATCGCTTCAAGCTAAAGTGTGAGAAAAACCTGTTTGCGTGTGTGTGTGCGTGTTTTTCCACATGTGTTAGAGACGGAGGCCGATGCGAGCTCAAACTTTCCCCGCTGAATTCCATCTGTTTATTTATCCGCCGTCTGCGTCCTCAAATATTGCTCAGTGATTCGAGCATCGATCTGTTGTTCTCACGATCTTACTGACTCATCAATGACAATCTAATTCCGTTTATCGCATTTTATCGCCCGCTGTCTCTGGAAAGTGACAAGACACATTGCGGCCGCTCGTAACCTAATAAAGGACCGCTCTGCTCAATCCAGATTAAGTCACGAGACGGCTTGGTTCCTCAAACACACAATGCATTCATTTAGGGCAGCCACCTAATTGGGGTTGCCGCAGACAAGCCGAGAGGTGCCGAGGCTTTCAAATCCTAGTCATCTTTCTTAAGACCAATTATTCATTCGTTTATTAGCATCCCAGTGCACATCGCACACAGAAGTGCAATAATGAGGGGAAATCTACATAATTCCATGCTTAACAAAAGTACCCCGAGGCCAAACTGCACTCAAATATTCAAACAAAAGATCAGGTCAGTGGTTTTGAGGTTAATAAAAGTAGAAAACTCTTGCTTGTTTCTAATTCCTCCTCAGAATGAAAACAATACAAACAAAAAAGAACATGATCAGGATATTTTTTTCTTTTTACTGTTGCTATATTGCATTTAATATTTGCAATTTGTTGGAAAATTTGTTCTGTATTAGTACTTTTTTCTTACTGGATTCTTTTTAGTGACCAATATTTAAAATATTGGTCATAAAATATGAAAATGTATTTTATTTTAAGATATTTTTTCTCCATTATTATTATTCTAAACTTTTTTCAGCTTCTGCTGCTTTAAAATACAGTTTACAAAGAAAATATGATTTTATTGGAATTGTAGGATTCAATCTGGCCATCTAGACGTAAATTTTCTATATCATACAAAAAGAGTGACATTTTTAGAGCGGCAGAGATCAGTGCCTCGTGAGCGGCGATGCCACTGCGAGCGCCATCTGGCTATCTGAGGTTAAGCTTACTGCTCTGATAGCTGTGACCCGATATGGTGCAAATTGGTGGACTTTTTTTTTATTTTCTGCATCACTGGTGGCGACATAAGGAAGTAAACCTCACTGGTGAATTTCAGCATACATCATACTACTCATTCGTTCTTGCTCTTCAAATTTTATGACCCTTCCACCCGGTTTCTTCCCTCCTTTTTTTGTTCTTTTCCCCCCTCAGTGCTACATATACAGCATGGGGCTTTACTGGCTTGTTTTCTGTCTGTTGGCACGCTGTGCCAGCATCCGACACCAGCTCCCTGCCACTTTCACAGGCTGTAAACATCTGGGGAAGGCCTTTCATCTGGTCAATGTGGTAAGGGGACCCAGGGGCTCTGGAAGAGTGCCACGATAAAAACAGGGTTCCACACTTGGTTAAGCAAGCTGAAGCCCGCCACTGTGACAAGCTGTGTTTAAAAAGGAAAAAAAAAAAAAAAAGGAGGCAAATGGGAGAAAAAAAAAATTTACAGGCTAACACCACAAATTAATAGTTTCCTTCAGAAGGAACACTCGGTTTAGAGTAGGCTCATTAATTTGACATTTAAAATGGCAAGTTACCAAAAAACGGGCTAGGGAACTCAAATACACATTACTGCACACATGTGGCTGAATAATAAACCAAAACATAATTTTTATTTTCAAAGAAATCTGATCAGACGAAACGTAAACTCCAAACTTTCCTACGACTTTAAAATTAAGAAAATAATAGATAATTATCATGGTTAAACCACACCAGACTAATACTGCTTTTCTTGTTTTTTGGAATTTCAAGCTCCGATTTGGAAATGACATCACATCCGAGGTGAACGGGTTCTCATCGCGAGTTGGAAAACTTGAGAAATTTACAAGTTGCCGGTGTGCTAAATGCTATTAGAAATATAAAAAAAAGGTTGCAATGTATTTCTCTCCATCTTGAACATATAAACACTAAAGTAGTATATTCACAAATGGGGGGCTGCACAGCACAACATGTGCAACCGGTTTAGTACCAGTTAAACATTTATAGCTGTAGCTTCTTCTGTGGATGTTGTTCTGTTTACTTGGATAGCTTTACCATTTTTTTTTTTAATTCTGATTATTACCTCTGATTTGATTGTTTTTCATTTTGAATTTTATGTTTCAACATTGTAATTGGTTCTTGGTGTTCTGTATGGCACTTTGAATGACAGGGCTTCATAACGAAATATATAGACTAAAACTAAATACATAAGTCGTATTGGATGTTGAACTAGGACAAAAACAAACCTGACAGTGAAATTCAAAAACTCTTCAAAAACTATCATAGCTGAAGGTTTTATTTTGTAATTTTTATTTTCCTCTTGCTCACTGTGTTCTTGAGTTTACGACTGAAGTTTCATTGTGACAAAGTGAGACAGATGTCGGATTGAGTTTTCAAGAATCTTAACTCTTGCTTGGAAAGTACCTGTGTTAGTGTGGATGGAGTCCTAGTTTGAAACATGGAACAAATAAGAAACGACAATCAACAAAAGTGGCATGGATCACACACTGCAAAACCTCTGGCCTCTTGCTTTTACCTTCCTCGTAAATCTCCAGCAGCAAAGTGTCAATCAAGATGAATTATGAAATCATAAGAGATTTCATAATTCATCTATCTATAAATAGAGTCATATGGATAGCGGTATGTCTACAGTGTGTTTTATCTTATTGAAAGGAGGAGTGATTTTCTTTCAGCACTGTGTCACGGTGGAGATGGACTGCGGTTCAACAACATTAATATTTAAGGAACCTCAGCAACTCCCTTCACCCTTATACATTATTTGGGCACTTTGTGACACTCACAGATTGTTGTCCCTCGGTGACACAAGCAGCATCCAAAGCTCAGCTCTCAGGGCCACAATAGAGATGCTCATATGTGACAACTGGGAGTGCAGGTATCTGTTCTCTCTGAAGGAAGCTGTTTGATGAGCCTTTGATATGTCAAGGGCGGCCAGTTGCAGACACAAGATAAAAGCAGGTATAAAATCAGAAACTGAGCTTTAAGGAATATGACTTCATGAAATTGTGAATGTTTAATCATCCTTTTTAGCTCAGTAACGGTGACTTAAAAAACCTTTTTTTTTTTATAATGGTAATCGCAATCTTTGAATAGATCTGGCTGATTTTCATTCCCCGGTTTATGAAAGCTTTGATTACTGATTTCAGCCAATTCCAACTTCTCTTTAAGAACAAAATAATGTTTTATAAGAAAAGCAGTTAAAATAGCTATATCAATTATTTCAAGAATTATTTACATTAGGAGTATATCAGAATGTTACTAATATTTTAAAGACAATTATTACAGAGACATTTTAAACTTACTACAGCATCAGCGACTCGTGTAGCTAGCAATCATAAACATCAGCTTCTATGTGTAATCGCTTACCTTGACATCAAGCTGAGTATGTAGGACCAAGTTAAGCAGTTATAGGGCAAAACGTCTAACAACAAAAAAGATTGGGGTGGAGTTAAAGGATGAGATGAGTACAACATCTCAAGGGGAAATTGTGGATCAAAGAGGAAAGGTCACATCACTAGTTTGACTGTATTTTGGATATTTAGAACAAAAAAAACTAATCAGTAATTATCAATACTAACTGATATGAAAGGGTTATAAAGTGATCAATTTTTCAGAAGTTTCTCCCAGCTCTAGCACTAAGTAATTGTCATGGCCTAGTGGATATGGATAAAAAACTTTTGTTTCAGAGGTTTCATTGTTCTTAGAGATGACATTTCCCAAGCATTTTGCTGAAAGAGAAAACTGATGCAATAGAACGCACAAACAACACAGATGGAAAGTTGATGCAATAGTTTGATGTTCCTTTATCTTCATTGTATTTGTTTCCTTGCATGAAGATCACTGCACAGGAACCTTTTATTACTTTGCCACCAATGAAATCTTCCTGATATCATATGGGAAAACCAACACTCTGTTCTTTAAATCATTTCACAGACTTGAGGGAATGTGGACTTTCTGCCACTGCTGATATGGCACTTAAAAGCTGCCACACGCCTCTCTTCCACCTCAACTCCCCTCTTCAACCTCTTCACCTCTGTGTCCAGTTTCTGGGGCTTGTAATGCATCCCTACACCCCTTCGATATTGTTAATATTGTACTGACCTGAAGCAGTTATGTGCTGTAGAACATTATATCCTCATCTGGGTGGCGTGGCGACTATAAAGAACACTGTTTGTCATGAAACATGGGTTGGCTTACGCTGCACGCCCAGGCGCCCACGATGCTCGTACATCAAGCGCCGGCCTTGTCGCTGGCTTTATTGAGAGCAAAAACAAAGGGTTGAGCTGTTTGGAATCATTTTTTTTTCTCAAGACAATTTTTCAGAATAGCACCAAAAGCTTTCCTTTTGGGCCTTAGAGGTGGCAGAGGAGGAGACAGAGAGCGATAAAATTGATGAATGGCAGATTGATGGATTTCAGTCCTTCACCGAGGAGAAAAATAAGAACGATGCACATGATATTCTTTTTCTACTTTTTTTTTTTTTTTTTTTTTTCCAAAATTTGAGAGTTTGGGAAAGTAACTTGTGATTGATGAAGATGCTTGTCTATTCACTTTAATGCATGACTTGTTTAGATTACATTGCTATTATTAAACTATAAAATGAAATAAACTGTGAAAATCGTGTGTACCCCAATCTTTATTAATGCAGTGGGGAATGAACTGCTGATTAAAATCAGCAGATTTTCTGTTTGAACGGCCAGGGCCAGTAACTGGTAAAAAAAATAAAATAAATAATAATAATAATCTAAACAGTGAACGCACCACAATAATTGCTACAGATTGTACAGACAACATTGCTCTTTATGGTGAAGGACTCAGTTTTTCCTTTGTTTCGGTATCTGTGAAGTGTTTCAGTATAGCATAAAGTTATACCAAGCTTTTTAAAAAGAAACATTTTCATACAGCGTGTTGAAACATCTATATTTTATTCAGGCTGCAAGAGAGAGTGCAGTGTCAATAGATAACTGGAATAGTACAGCAAAGTTGCTAGATTTTATGCCTAAATTACTCCAAAAAAATCTGACCTATAAATCTCTACTTATGTGTAATAGCTTACCTTAATCCCATTGGTAAGAAATTTCATATTTTGATAAAATAAATAAATAAATGTGTAATTTAGTGCTAAATTAAATGTATTTAAATGTGACTTGCACTATGTTTATGTCCACACTAATATTTCTAAAGTGAGACCGACCACCGATCTTAGCCTTCCATTTCTGAGCAGGTTTAAAATGCTTTAGGAACTTGGATAGCATGAATGTTTTCTTTTAAAATTTCCTAGATTGCAAATTCAGTAATCTGTAGTTATATCCTGAAGCAAATGGGTGTATACCATACTTTTGTGACTTACGGAAGACTTTTCCTAGATCTGAACAACACTGAGTTTAAGGACCCATTAGTGTGTAGTTATCAGTATAACACATGGGTATTAGCACATATGTATAAATGTTATGCTAATTAGAAATAAAAGGGATTAAAAATAAACCATGTAAAAAAAAAGTGTGCCATTTCATGCTGCTTCGGTGCAGTGCTATGTTTGGATAGTTAAGCTATGCAATCTCCTGACAAATATTGCCCACGCATATTTTTCAAATCAGTTTAATATAACAAATAGCACATGTAATCACAAAACCTTAATTTTCCCCTTTTGCATTCTTCATCCCAGTCAATGCCAGGCGTTAGACTTTAATAATGACCCATTAAACAATGTGTTTAGTAAATTGATCTGTGAAGAAACACACAATCACCAACAGCCACTAATGAGTTCCCATTTGTCTCAGAGAGCAGCAAGGAAGCATAATGAACAGCCTTCCTTTCCTTTCCAGTCTTTTTTTGTTTCATTCATTTATTTGCTTTTTTTCCCCTCCCACCCTCATTTTTCTTTTCACTTACAAGTCCCCAACATTTTTGTCTGAACTTTGTCTTGGTCCGTACCTTCTGCTGCGCTCCTCTCCTCCCTCACATCCTGTTCCTCCGAAAGGACACAGGTGACTGAACCCATGAATGTCCTCGGCCCAGAAGATGATACATAACAACTCGCCCCCAAATGACAAATCAGGCCGACACTGGGCCAAGAACAGGGATATTGATTTTTCAATGATTAATAAGTGGAAAATAATTGTGTTTCATTAAGATGGATGGTGTTTCATTTGGTGCTGTCTCCTTTTCTTCACTTCAACGCAAGGAAGGCAATCAAATCTGCCACTGCTGCAACCCGTTAGCCTGCTATGGCAACAAGGCCAGCCACATGTGTGTGTGTTGTTTTTTTTTTTTTTGTTTTTTTCTGTGTGTGAGTGTGTGTGCGAACAGATAGAGTACCGGGAATAAAGAGAGCAATGTGAAAAGGAGATGAGAGTCTTATCTCTCAACGGGGTACACATTTACTGGCAGCAATTTCAGGACAAAATATGCAGACCCCATAGAGAGATCACACACCGACCACAAGAACTCAACTTTTCATCCTGTGAATATTTCAACAACACTGATTATGTTTACATACATGGATATTTCCCCGCTGAATGCAATATTTCATCCTGGTTTTAGGTCAGCACATCGACTATCAGCAGTTGGTTTGAAGAGTCCTTCTTACCTCATGCTGTTATTATGGGAAACTGGAAACTGTACACCAGCGGTGGGGATGGCTGGCCAAGTGCTGGCACAAATGTGGTTCCTTAGAATCAAAAAGCTTCCCTTAAGACTCTAGTCACCATTTTGTGGTTATGGAGATCACAGAAGAGGAAGAGAAGCCAATTTCCTCCCTGATAGTAGCTTTAACATACAGCAGAAGTCATTGCATTTGAAAAGCCACTCTCAGAGAGTGGGAAAACTTCTCCACTCCGTCTTACTTACAAAACTGAACTGATTACGACAAGTCTGTGCTTGGCGCGTAATTACGGGAGATGCAGCAAACTGCTAAGTGAAAGAAAAGTAGACGATATAGATTGAAGGAAATATTCTTGTTTCAAAACAGATTAACCTAACTTGTGTAGAGTCTTTGTTCCACTTCTATATACCATATCCACTAAAGGCACATTGTGAGAAAAATGTTGTGCAGGTGATAGATTTACACTGGATCTGGGCCAAATGCTTGCAGAGTTTTGCTTGTGGCCTGTGACTGTGCCAACATTATTGTGGGCTGTGGAAGTGGAAATTAAAAACAAACATGAGACCTCTGAAAAGGACAGGATTCAGAAAGATGTTGCACAATTTTTACAGTATTGCAGCAACATGAAACTGTACACACTGTGTATTACTAGAAGATGATTTAGTAAAACCCCAACCCTTTCCGTTTGGCAAGATTAACACAACATTCTTATAATTCCTAAACTTCAACAACAGTTTTGTTTGTTTTGTTTTTCATAATGCATTCACTGTGTTATAATTAATTATTATTATTACCCCACCTCCAAATTTTAGGAGCATGTGATTTCCCTGCAAAATGCACAATTCAAAGATTGCAAAAAAAAAAAAAAAAAAAAAAACAACAGAAAAGTAACAGAGCCAAAACTTTGCAACATTTAACTTTGAATGGGCTTATGTTATGACAATTATAGCGACTTGTTTCCTTTAAGACTAAAGGGGAAAAAAAGTGTTGATTTTCTGGTTTTGGCCCCAACTGATTGTGCAACCTTAACTTTTACCTGAGATCGGTTCAGAACGCACACAGGAACGCATTTTACTGCCAATGCGTGAACACATGAGCGGCCCACTTGACGATTTCTCATGATGCATCAGAAAACATAACCCTCATAACGTTTGATATGAAAGTCTTTACTTATTAGCAGAAGGGAGAAAATAAACATCACAAGATAATTTGTAATGCAGGCTAAGCTAACTCTATTGTGCAAATGCATTTTCTCATATGTGAAGACAGCAGTGCAGAGCCATTTTATTGTTTTTCCGTTGACTGAGTGTCCCCTGAATAAAGTGTTACAGCATTGCACTGAGGGATAATGCTGCACAAGAGAGGGCCTTGTTCTGGTGGTGGTGGTGGGGGGGGGGAAGTGGGAGGTGAGCAGCAGCCAGGTCTTCCATCCCAGCATCCCTGTGTATCACTTTAATGTTCACATAATGACATCCCCTCCAAGTTTGTGTCATGGGCCATCAACAATCATAATTGTAAAGTGATTCATTGAGTGATGTTGTCAACAGTGCTACTGTCAAGAGAAACTGATACCAGCAAAAGAGAATAGGGCACTCTAATGAATATATCAATAACCAGTGACAGGTGAAAGAGTGCTCCTGACGAAATTTCAAATAAGCACTAACACCTCTCCGGGATGCCTTCATTTATTTTCCTGTAGCACACCCTGTCATGGTGAACAAGTAAATAACACAATTAAAAGCAAAAAAGACGGTGCATAAATCAATCACAGACAATCCATTAGTTTCCTAAATTTTAGATTTAGGAAACAAATGGCATGATAGGAAACAAATATCTGATATAAAGTTTTTGTCCCGTTTTATGTGTTCACTGCTTACTGGCACGTTTCCCTCCATTGGTCATGGTCTTCAATAGACCATTGAGGTGTTCAAAGTTCAAAGTCTTGATGCTTTTCACTATACTCAAATTCAGTGAGGAACTCACAGATGTAGCCGTGTTGTAATCTGTATGGCTTGCCATGTCCTCCATGTTTATTTGCTACAGAGCTTTGTCCTTAAAAAATGAGGGAAGCAATCTGTGTTGTCCATTTTACAAAAAAAAATTTTCAGCTAGAGATGCACCAATTAATCAGCGAGACACTGAAATCGGCCTATTTTGCCCTAACTGGTTCTAATTGCTGGTCAGCAGGTCACTAAAAAATCTTCATACCTTTCCTACTCATTAAATGCATCAAAATTTAGAAACTTTGGAATATTCTCATGCATAAATGGATAAACCAATGACATGCTTGTTGATGTGTCTTGATTTCATTCAAATTTTCCTGGAAACCTGGAACTTTGTGGACAATTGAATGCATATCTGTTTTTAAAACTCTAGATAATTCATTTCTAGATTTTTGGCGTAGGTTCAGTTGAGATGCAAACAGCATCAAAATCAGTAATTAAAAACAGTTTTATTTGACCCACTTGTAATTTTGAATAATCCAATTCATGTCACTCCAGCTATTATAAAATTTAACTAATATAAGGAAGCCAGGATGTCAGAGAAACTGTGACCAAGTCCTTTACCTCAAATATTAATTGCAAACTAAATTCATTACTTTATTTGATGAATTGTGAGCAAAAAAACAGAAAATAAAACTGAACAACTAGAATGTTTTATTCTAGTGTCATAAAACTATCAGAAAACTCTAGAAAACTGTGCATTGGAAAGGGTGAAAAAATATTAGGGAGTTTATGTGATTTTAATTTGAAGTAGATATACACAACTTTTAGAGTGTGCCTTTATTCATTTGCATTACATCTGTATGATCAGAAATGTTGGACACTATCTTGAAGTGTAAAACAAATTTTATGTCACTTCCTCTCTTTTTCTATTAAATAAATAAAAATATATTAAAAAGGAGTAAGAATTCTACAAAAAATAACGAGTTTTTGTTTTACTCAAAACTATACTTAAAACTGTTTGTGGTTCCTTTTAAAAGAAAAAAAAAATGACGTTCTACTCTCTCCTTTTAACTCTCAGAATACTTCACATCTACGGTAAAATAAAGTAGGAACCATGTGCAGAGAACTTAGCCGATGTCTTCCGCTTTGAGTGAATGTTTGTGTTTGTCTTTGTGTCCACATATAATCACCTCCACACTTCACAGCGGAATACTGGCGATTCATCACCCAAATGAGGTCCAGTCGAGGCCATGATCCATCACCCAGTGTCTGCTCTAACAGCGAAGGTAATGAGAACGGGACCAATGCAACATTGATGGGGCCTGGCTGGCGACAATACATGGACAATGGCGCTGACGGGTGAAAGAGTGACCCTCTCGTTAAGGCGCTTGTTTCAGGTTATGATTTAGAAATAGCACGAGAATCATTGATGTTTGAAATATTCAGAATTCTCTGGGAAAATAATTTTAAAAAATCAGCACGTTCATTTGGGTGTCCACGTATGCGTTAAAGTGCAAGCAAATGTCCTTAAATGCTAGTTTCCCACGTACACCTGTCCTCTGCTCCCAGCCTTTGGAATAAAAAGCAGACCGAAATGCAATTAAAGGGGCACTGTGGTGCTCCATTGTCACATCACACCGGGGCTACTTCTCTCCGCCTGCCGCATTAATAGGGTTTCAATTGCTAGCGCTCGCTTCTTAATGGCTGATTTATTTCATTTTAATACCCTTGTCAGGAACCAAGACCTCGTCTGAGGCTCTCATAATAGGGGGAGCCTTTCCCTCTTTCTCCAGTGGGAATGCGTGACTCTAAAGATCTCAGTTTGATATGTGAACTCAACCTCCTTTGACTGTGGCAGCCAGGGCATATAGAGAATGGGGGATGGGGAAATTTATTTAAATGTTGTATCTATATCTACTCACAGCTGCTAAGTTACTGAATATCATCAACGTATAAGGACTGGATTGGTAATATTAAAGTTGGGTAGAGGTGAAACTAAGAGTAAGTGTGCATGAGTTACCACAAACCAGAATACTATTTCGTTAGTAAAAAAAAAAAAGGATATCTATTTTTATCTTTCATTTGTCTTTGTCTCCATCTCTCTGTGTCTTACATCGTAGGACAATGGCAACCCCTTTCCCCATGAGAAACTCAATTGACTGGAACTTCTGTCATTTAACACACTATTAATTGACTAATGTGCATCACATTGCTATGCAGCATAGGTAGACGAGGACCATAGGGCCTTATCATAGTGGATTATGGGAAATTAGCTGAGGAATCTACCACATACCTTCTGTTTTTCTGTAGGAAACTCACAGCCAGTTGTGGCTGGTGGAGGAGACGCTGCCGTTTGAGATGATCTGCACAAAGACAATTATTCTAATCACTTAAGTCTGCCCTTATGAGACATCTGCTCTGTAAAGCGTTATATTTCAATTTTCCCAGACAACTGTGAGCAGATGAGACTTCATCAGTATCATTACTCACAACATTGTTTTGCCTAAACAATGCTTGCATGATTAATGAATAGGCAGAGTACAGGATACAGTCATGATTCTGATGAATCAATTACTTATTCTAAAATGCACTGAATGCAGCTCAGCCATTAAATAGTTAATAAAACCTTCAAAGGCAGGCATCAAGTCAGTCATTCAGTGTATTGATGCAACATTGAACATTAAAGGGGTAGCCTGTTAGTCAGGTTCTGTGAATTTATCCATAATGTGCCCTTGTTTGTAGAATCAAGATGTTCTATCGTAGTGAGTTTGTGAAAAATTGCATATTCTTTTTTGGATCTCTAAATCAAATTAAACCTGTCTCTACCACAGGTTGTATACAGTACCTAAATTCAAACTTTGAGTTTGAAACTAAAAGTATGGATATGACCATTAAATTTGGCCATTGAAATAAACATTTCTAAGAATTTAAGAAGATCTGTTATTCTCAAAGAACAACTTTCTCTTTCACGTAGGCTTTTACAACACAAAGCGACATTCCCTTATATCTGACAGAACATTTGAAACATCAATAGTACAATTCTTTCAGTTATTCTCCTTGGGGTGTCAAATGAAGTATATCCCGAGCATAGAATCTCAATCCATCCATCAGCGTTCACGCTTGATTCTGGCTTAACGGCTCTAATTAGCTTTCTGTCCATAGACTAATCTTTCATTCATCAATCGATTGATTTCCCTGTCTTCATTACGACAGGGCTGACATTGTGTTGCTGAGTTTAGCGCAAAGATGGCCAATTCTGAGCTAAAGGTTAAACATGTTAAGCATGGCCACTCGCAGCCTGACAAGCCATTGTTTGGGGGCAGTTTTATTAATGAACATGTCACCTCTTGTTTCTCTTTTTGAATGAGTAGATGGCCATTATCTATTGCGCATAAAATATACAAGGAGGCCTGAACTCACAACGCTTTCTATGAGAGAATTTATCCTTCTGCTGAAAATAAAATTTAAGGACTGCAATGTGGTGTGTATGTCAATGTTGGCCTTAAAGTGACCACACTATCTCCAGTGCTCAAACTTTTTTTTAAATCTCCACCCTATGAAAGTTCTTCCTAACCTCCATACTTCATCCACCAATAAGGTGCCACACAACACTATTCACCTCTCAAAATGGAGATTTTCTCTGTTTGATTTGTGTAATTCAGCTCAGCTTTTACACTGAGAATGTGCTGCCTGTCAAAAAGGGAAATAACCAGATGCACACTTCTGCTAGAATGCTGGATTACTGTGTATAGATTGCAGTTATCGAAAAACCATTCACATTCCAACTACTACCCGTACCCTTACATGCAACGTACCATACTGCAGACATTGACTATCCTATTATATAGGAGGTGCAGTAAAGAGGCAGCGTATGCTTGGTGGAGTTAACACTTGCTTAAATCCACCCGCCTCACCCTTAGGTGATCTTTATCCTATATTTATTTTTAACTTCATTTTCCCTGATTCCCTATATCTCTGATTTTTTCACCACGCCAAGGTGTACGGGCTTAGACTATCCAAGAATGGCGATGGCATCCTTTGTTCTTTTTGACAGCCTCTCAAAAGATAATCTCTGAGCGTCTTGGATTTTGTTCAATCTATTAACCATAACAGCATATATTTAGTGCTTTCTAACTTTGCCTTGGGCTTCTGTCACCCCAACACAACACTGAGAATGGCAGCATGTTAAAGGCAATGCAATAGCCTGCTATGTGGCTGTTTATGAGAAGTGAAAAGCATTTTATTTACATTGGGCAACAGTCAATTTATTTGTAATCTTCTACAACAGAAGCATTAAAGCTTTTGGTGTTCAATTAGAAGAGATGTTGTTTTAAAGACAAAACTGATGAACTCTGATAAAACCCCGGGCAAAAGAGGGGAAAAAATGTTACAAATTTAAATATAAAAAGAATAAATCTCTAGAAAACAAAACATACATACATTTTTATGTATTTAGAGCAAGACTTTAGAAAATCATTTAATCAATGTTAAATATTTTTTATTGTAATATCTTAAAAAATAAAGGAATAAAATAAATTTCACAAGTTGTTGCAATTAAACATTTTGTATTTTTTTAGATACAATGGGCTGCTGGTATTTGCTGGAGTTAGCCAATAATTGGATCCCTCTTTAAAAACATTTATACCTGCCTATTTTAATAGTTCAGACACCTTAGTGTGCATTAACACGCAGTGGAAACCACATTAGCCCTATTCAAAAGCAAACATGGCATTCATTATCTTCGCCCTTGGGTGTACAACCAATCCGCAACAAGCACCATGAATGGTGCTTCTGGATTGGCTGCTTCACAATCGCTGTCCAGTGGTGTGTCAAGCAGCACTCTGACAAAGTATTTCAGTTTCCTTAGTTCTGTTTTTCTTTGAATATTTTATCTATGCTCTGTGAAAGAGTCTGTGAAAAAACATAACGGAAAAAACCCCCAATAAACTGCAAAACATGTGGAATCCTGAGTTTCTTCAAATCAAGGCCAACATCCCATTTGTTTAGAGTTACCTGTGATATGATGATCACTGTCATCATATGAGGATGATTTTTGATGACTTTGATGTCATCAAAAATGACATCGTTTAGTTTTTATAAAGCAAAAGCATTTTGAATTGCCTGTTGCTGAAATGTGCTATATAAATCAACTTGCCTTGCCTGTTGCTCTACTTAGAGTTTGGTAAATATTGACAAAAAGAGACTATTTAGTCATCCCAAAGCCATATGTTCTCCAGTCAGAGCATCAACATTTACTTGTTTCTTAATCTTTACTTTTCTTTTTATAAGTACACTTCTACCACAGTTCAAATAAAAATAATCAACCTATTAGTCAAATGTTCTGGTGCAGTATGATCACTCGAGATCAAGTCTGGCTTAAGTTCAGCTTGCTTCATTTTTGTATTTGCCTTTGCTTTTTGGACGCAAACCAAATGTTCAGCTCTGTTGCGCTACGGGACAGCAGCTGGAGTCACAGTCTTGTCTTCAGATGCTGAGCTTAGCGGGTGGATAAGGAAATGAACCATCAAGATTTACTCTAATCTTCCCCTTCCATCATGTTAAGCCAATAACGAGAACAAGAACATAACAGCAGCAGGCCATTCTGATAACCTCACCATTTCCAGGTTACACTTGATAAGGATAAAAAGATGTGCAGCCATTTGTGAATTATTTTAAAAGCACAGGCACATCACTGTCACCACGTTTCACAAATAAACCTGTTTTTTTTTTTCTTTTTTTTTTTTTTTTTCATTTGCTCAATCGTATTCTTCCAATTTATGCTAATAGCCTCAGTGTTACATGATTAGTGGCAGCTATTTACAGTGAAGACATTTGCTAATCAAGCTGCAGAGTTATGCTCCAGGTCTGGGAGCAATTATGTCCACACAGAGCACATATTTATAACACACGCACACACACGCACACACACGCCCCCACACGCACCCACACAGTTACAGTCACATTCACCTACACGGACCCCGAGCATATACTTTCACACACATACGCAGTTAGAAAGCCATCCATTACCAGGTCCTGCGTTTTACATTTAATCTTCTTATTGGATCCTTGTTAATGTTAACCACTTCCTTCCCCCTGCAGTTTATTTTGATTTTGTGCATGTGGCCTCTGCTCTCTGCAAGTGTTCGTGGTCCAGACCATCCATAACCTGCGCAGACAAATGGACAGCAGTGGGAGAGGGACAGTGGGAGTCGGGGGCAAGCAGCTGGCGTTTTCTAAAAAAGCAACTTAGCGTTTTTAAGTGGATCCAAAAATGGCGGGCCTAATTTGCAAGACGTTGTGGCCATTTATTTCACCCTTTCACCTTTAAAACATGGGCGAAGAAGGGGCATGATATGGTTCAAGTTGCTCTAATGCAATCCCACGATGCTTTGAAGTTCAGTGTGAAATTAAACCCTCAGACGTTTGATTCCTGACTTCACTCACACCTGAATACAGTTTCACTTTATCAACGGGTTGATCTTTAACACAATGAACTTCATGATGTTGTTGTGCAAAAGTGAGAAGTCTATAGTCTCCTGCTTGTAAATATAAAATTGTTAGTCTGAGTCAATGAAGCAATGATCTGTGAGGAAAAGTGCTCACATCAACTGAGTCCTAAAAACTGCTCTTGTTGCAAGAAAAATAACTTATATGCCAGGCTGCTAATTAAACTAAGTCTTTTGCATTTGTGTTTTTTGCAAGAAAAAACACATTTAAATCAAGACATCAACAGTGAACAATTGAGTGTCTTTTTTTAGGGTCTTGCATCCCCTCACATTCAGTTTCTTTAAGCAATAATTACTGCAATTACACAATCTTATCCAGTATTTTTTGCTAGTTTCTATCTTAGTTTTGTCTTATGTCAAGTGTACTAACTTACAAGTAACTTTTCTGCAAGACATAGAAGGTGGTTTTAAGTCAATAATTCCTTCATATTGAAGAAAAATGGACTAGATCTAATGGTAGATTATTTCATTTATAAGATGGGAAATAGTTTCTTGTGAAATAATTTTCCAGCAGAAATCTTGTTTTTTTTATTTTTTTTATTCCAATAATAAGGAATTATTTACTGAAAGCAATCTCCTACATCTTGCTGAAAGGGGGGCTATAAGTTAGTTTTGTCTTATTTTAAGTGTACTAAGATATTTGCACCAGGAACTAAACCAAAAATACTTGATAAAATTTTGTCTTTTTGCAGCAAAGACTTTGAATATTCTGTTCCAATATGACACTTTGGCTGCACAATCGTTCCCACCACTTATCAAAGGAACTCTGCAGCCTAACCCCTCCCTCTGGCCCTCTGCCTAATTACGTAATCAATGTCCTTTTAAAGGTATAAGCAAATCACCACCAGGGCGAGCTGCTGACCCTCCCTGCGAACTTTTCGGGCTTAGAAAAACGAGATTTGTACCAATCAAGGGGAGCTGATGCTTGACTTGGAGCTGAGGACAGAGAGTCAGGACCCCTAATTAGGACTCCTAACCCCTTACTGACAGACAGATTTGTTTCTGCCTGGGCCCTTGTTTAGCCAAGATCTGCTGGGACCCCCAGATCATCAGATATGAGTCGAGAAGTACCAGCATCCAGCGATTGGTGTTCATTAACTAACTTGTTCAAACAAAACACAATCAAACTCCCGAAAGCTGCCTAGTTGCACAGTCCAAATAATAGAAATAATAGCTCTTTTCCTCTTCATTTTTACCCCATAAACACTTAAAGATATAAGTCATACTGCAGGGATGATTAGCTGTAATTATGCTAAAAATACATTCAGACAAAAGAAAGAGAGTCACTTTCGAGAAAGAAATAAATAGTGCCTTCTTGTAAAGTCTGTCTTGTCATTGCAAATTCCAGTACAACACTGCAGATAAAAGGAGGAATAAAGTCTTCATGCTGATAATTATAATTGATATGATGCAGGCTTGTTGGGTAAAGAGTGAATCCAGGCCATCAGTGCTTCCTATTAGGCATCTCTGGTATTTTCCAAACAGCTGCCTTTGATTATTCGCAGCAGGGGCTGCCACAACGCTGCCATGAGATAGCATCAGCTGCCTCCGACGGCGCAGCCGGGGACAGGCAGCAACGACAGGATGCAGATGCAACCTGAAACACACACGCATACACACGCACACGATGTCGCCAAGCAAAGACAAAGGCCAAGAAGCGAAAAGGGGGATGAAGCAAAGGGGTAAGGGAAGATGGCCTGCAGAGGCTCCTCGGGGCGTCCTGTCTTTTTCTTAAGGCCAGAAGTTCCTGCATTGAATCGCCATGCTCAGACAGATCACTTCACGCAGGATCCAACTCTTATTCAATGTTATAAATAACAACAAATCCACAAGAGCCTCTCCCTGCTGTGGTAAATGCTTTTATTAAGAACACCAGTGATGGCTGAAGGATTTTTCTGTCGCAAAAATGAAAAATGTCATTATTTCAGATTATATTTTTAAAACTTCTCTTTTCATTTGCTTTATTTTCACTTTTGGTCTTTGAAAGTCTATCTTGAAATTCTATGTATTTAAAAGAATTGATATGTTGGCAGTTTGTTGGAAGACTTTGACACAAGTTATGACTTTTTACAGCAGCGGGATGGATGTACAGTTTACTGCTCTTACAGAGCTAACCCTCAATAAAAGATCCCACTTGGTACCACTTCTCTGAATCTTTCCCGTACACACACTTTAACCTCCATACATAATTCATGACAGAAAGGCTTAATAAATTAAAGTGACCAAGACATTTTAATCTAATAAAGCATCTTTTAAGACCATTTTACACCTCAATGTATCCATAGAGTTGATGAATGCTTTCGTTTATCAAACCATTATGTTCTGAAGTCTGTTTTGCCTCCTAATCCCTCGTCTTCCTGCTGCTAGATTTAGCAACTTTGCCACTGGCTGGTATACGAAGGTGAAAGGATCATGTCGATGCTTATTTTTACTATCAGTCGTTCAATTACAATTACAGTGGACTGTGTGTGGACTTCAACTGTTGGATAAAAAACCCCAACAAAAACAAACACTAAAAGTGTAAGGGGGGAAAAAAAGCAAACATTCTGGACATAAAACCTAAAGCACCGAGATCGACTCAAAATTTAAAAATCATGGATCCTCTAGAAAAATACAACGGTCAAAGGTGTCCGTCAGAACCTGTGATGGTGTGCCCGCCAAGCTATTTAAGGTATTCCACAATCATCTGTTGAATAGGGCTACTAAATTGAAGCTCAACTTGAGTAAGGGAGGGTGGAGTGTACGAGGGGCTGCCGCTGATGTCGACATGGTGCTCATAGCCTTTTCCATTTGGGATCAAACCGAGATGAGACTTCCTCTCCCGCTGCTCGCTTTACAGCAGGTGCTTCATGGTGTGTGCCTCTCTAAACTCAACCCCTCTTTACCCACTGACATTTAGCAGGCACACACATTTTGATCCCCCGCTGCCACGCTGCCAAATATTGAAAGGCAACGAGAGGCATAAAGAGCACGTATTTACTTAGCGTGCAGCAAAGATACTGTGCAGGAGGTGGATAAAGCATCAGGGACAGGTTGAGAGGGGGAAATAAGAGTCATAGAAACCTCAATAGAGGGAGATTTGTGACACAAAGCAGCCGAGAGTGAAAAAAAACCTTTGCCCGTCATTAAGTTTGCAAGAGCCATTTGGCAAATAAACTGTTTGTTATTGCTCTTAAATAGTGCCTAATTGAAACGCTGACCTCAGCCAGGCACCCTCATCCTACTTCTAACCTAAACAGGAACAATCTGTTTAATTGCAGTTTTTTTTTTTTTTTTTTTTATTCTGAATGGGGCGTTGAGAGGTAATTGACCCCTCTGTGCAACAAATGAATCCTCTTGGGAATACTGCTCAAATGGATGTTTAAATGCAAACAGTAGTCGGTCCGCTCACACCGAAAAGGGGCCGGTGCCACACAGAGCCCTGGGTCCCCTCTGAAATCCTATAAAATCAAATCAAAGAATCTGACATTTTCACTAACCAGAGGCCTCGACGCTGGTTCCGCTGCAGTAACAAATGGAGTAGCAGGACAAATTGAAATGAAAGTTGTAAATGAAGCTCACGTTAAAATGGCTGAGGCCAGTGAGAGACGGAGAGCGAGCTAGAGAGAGAGAGAGAGAGAGAGAGAGAGGGAGAGAGAGAGAGAGAGATTAGTGGTTAGGTGAAAATGTTTATTTTCACACTTCAAAGTTCCCAGCTCAGTGTGTGTGTTTAAGATCAACAGACCTTGTGATGAACAACCTGTTCCATGCTGGAAATACATTCTGTGAAACACAACAGAAAAAAGCTGCAAAGCACTGACTGGGGAGTATTGAATTACAGCCCTGCTTTGCTGTGAAGAGAAACGCGCTCTCTCGCTCTCCTCTCTAAAGATGTCCCCTTTTTATCGGCGCGTCTAAGCCCCGACTCGCAGACAAAATTCACGGCTTTTCATCTCTCCACAGAAGCCACTCAGAAACCTGCTGAATAAGTCCTCCGACGTGCTGAACCGCACCTCCGCATTCTCGACTGGTTGCCGCGATTTGTGTTCTGTGTTCAGCAACTGTACAGATGAGTCTACTGTAACCAGGCTGTTCACGTTGCTGCTGGAGTGAAATGGGCTCTTCACTTTATTCTACTTGTCTGGCATTGTCGTGTCTTTCTGCACCAGGTTTGACTTGAGGCAGCCTCCGAGGGAAAAGTCATTTCCTTCCTCAGACATGAAAACGTAATCTTGGTTTTTACTCAAATCTGTTTTGTAGTGAGATCAAATGTTGAGTGAAGACTTTCTGGCGAATTGGAGGAGATGGTTCCCTAAAATGACACCATACAAAACAAATTGATTCGCTGTGTATGAGCAGGTGTAGAGAAGCACCGATCAGCCTTTTTCCTGATTGATCTGAAATGCTGATTCTGATTTATTTCTATGCAAACTATAGTGCTGTCCGGGAAATCGTTTTAATTCTAACAAAGTCAGACAAAATTTCAAGATAACACTCGTGGATTTATCACGACATATGCACTTAATCTTTGTCAGTTGTTTCTCAAGCTCAAAAATTGTTTATGCCTTTAATAAATAAAGGAAAACAATCATATATA